>CAUJRU010004553.1:0-15548 GCA_963277665.1 Viscum album | reverse complement strand
CAAATGGTTTGATGGAGAGAACCATTCAGGTTTCTAAGGATGTGTTGTGGTCCTGTATCTTGAAATTTGGTCGCAGTTTGGAGGACCACCTGCCATTGGTGGAGTTTTCATACAACAACAGCTACCAATCCACCATCGATATGGCACCGTTCGAGGATTTATATGGGTGACCCTGTGGGTCACCACTTTGCTATACTGATCTAGGAGTGTCAGTACTCATGGGTCCAGAGCTGGTGTGAGCTACCACCGAGAATGTGTAAATCATCTAGGAGTAGATGATGAGTACACAGATCTGACAGAAGTCTTATGATGACAGACGAGGGAGACCTATGGGGTTGGTGGATCGAGACCATTACTTCCTTTGGGTCTCAACTTGACGAGGGTTCAGGAGTTTTGGCTAGGGCATCAATTTTTCCCTGAGGATCATTGGTCTTTTCTGAAAACTGCATAGAGTGGGCGAGGTCAAATACCACATAGCTCTACCATTATAGTTTCACCGGGTACATGATGCCTTCCACATGTTGCAATTGTGGAGGTACATGCATGATCCGTTGAAATTCATTGACTGGGGAAAGATGGAATGTAACACCCCAAGATTTTATGAGATATTTTATTTTTAATTTCTTTGATGTATTCTATTGTACAGTACACCAAGATTAGCTTATACTATACACAACCCCATATTAGCTTGCAGTATACGCAACACTATTCTTGTCTCGTGTTACACAAAATTTCAAGTTCGTTTGATAGAAGTTATTCTATGCAACATTTAGTGTATATATATATATATTAAATGTATAAATGAAATATGGTTGGATTATATTATACAAAACAACAAATGAATCTTGCACTACATGCAACCCTGACTTGGCTTGAATTACATGCAATCATGACCTTCCACGATACCATGTGTTGTACGCAATACCGAGTTTCATAAACAATAATATGTTATTAAAATATTATATAAATTACCCGTTATGAATAGTAATACCCACTTTTTGAGAGAATATAAACTTTATATTTCAAAATGGACTTCATTTTTGGATTCAGAATATCTAAATTAGCCTAGGGTGATTTTTTGGTGTTTTTCTGAAAACTTTCAATTTTTGATGAATAGTGAAAACACAGGGTTACTATTTAAAAACTGACTTTTTATTTAAATAATTATTTATTTTATTTAAATTTATTTTAGGTCAAAATTAATACATAATACCTATATAATTTCAATGTAATTCATTGGAGTCATTTTATAATAATTTTAGATATATAAAAATTTTATTGAACTTTTCACCGTCTTTTACCCACCTCATATGAGAATTTGAAAATTTACGTAAAACTTAATTTTACCGCTTCTGTGAGTGGAATTTCAAAAATCCGAGAGACATAGTTAATATCAAGGATTAAAATGTGGTTTAATAAGATAAAAATAATTTTTGGTGAATAGTAACTTTTTACTTTTTTCACCATGGTTAAAAGTAAATAGGGTAATTAAGGGTAAAAATGATATTATTATTACCATAACACATGTAATAATCCTATTGGATAAGTTTAATTCGACAAGAAACAACATTAAGAATAAAATCTGACCATTTAGGTCCCCTTTGATTAGATTAGGACAATTATTATTATTTTATTCAAAGGAGAATTAAAATAGTTAAATCAAAGTTTAATAACTAAAACATTTTTAATATTAGGTTATACATAAAATAAATTCGACTATAAATATTAATTAGAAATATAAGAAGATTTTCTACATAATTGTATTTTATTTATAATTTTTAGACATTAAATAGTTTAATTTATTTATGACACAATAATGATGCAGTAATTACCTTATTAATGAAATATTAACATAATTGATGTTATAAATACCCAAATAAATGTAATTTTAGTCTTTTTATGAGTTAAACTAATTTTAGAGGCTAATATGGCATGTTATTATTGATTTAATTTACTTTTTTCGAACTAATCATGCTGCTATGATTTTTAAAAAAATCAAGTACCAAATAGTGTCAAAATTGACATTAAATAGTTTTTTAAAAAAATATTATATTATTAATCGTTATTTTATTTCTAAAAATCTAAGGTTAGGCCAAATGACTTAGATAAGGATATATATTAATAATGAACCACTTGGGGTTAGTTTATTTTGTTATAGTAAGTTTATTAACCATGTAGTATAAGAAAACCAAAAGACACGGTAAAAGTTAAATTATTTAACTTAGAGTTAAATCTAAATGATAAGGATAAAATAGTAAACTAAACTTGTATAAAACCTATTAGTTGAGAGTATTTCTACCCATACCCACATTTATCTTATAAATAAATCAATTTGGATATATTAAAAACCGAATATGACTTTATTATAAAATAATATTTTAAGTTTTTCCAAAGGTGCCCCTATCCTCCCTTATAAAAAGGGCACCCATTCCCTCTTCTCTTCACACAATTTTGAGCCTTGAAGCTCGGTAAACCCCTTCCAATTACTCTTCTCAACCTCTATAGTTATATCATAGAGGTTCTGGTCTTCTCAAAAGACCAACTATAGTGACCTAAGAAGAAGTTTAAAGGAGGTGCGTCGAGGAAGAGGTAATCTCTTCTACCGACTCTTTAAAGATTCTTTCTTATTCTACGTCATCTTCTTTAGTTGTTTCATTATAAAGTAATAACATAAGTATTAATTATATACTGATATTTTATTATAAATATGAAACAAACCCATTTCACCTTCTATCCATCCTACAGAAAACAAAATCACCGCGCGTGCGTACGTACGGAATACCGTCTCAATGTCGTGGTGTAATCTATTTTTCTACCACCACCCTAATTGGATGGATATAATGGTGTAAAGAATAACTATATATGATTATTATAACATCATACTGATTCTACGATATTATATCATCCAATCCAATTCCATTCAATAAATATGGGAACAATATCATCGCTCGTGCATAAGTACGGATTACCGTCTCCACGACGCGATGATTTTCATTTTCCATGTTAACAATTCAAGAATGATTATAAAGTATATAGATAATAAGTAATCATGAAACATATGACATATAATGCTACTGTATTTATGTATAAATATATTTATGTCATCTACTTAATTACATTCAAGTCAATAAGGAAAGGAAAACATCGTTCATGCGTACGTAGGGCCTACCGTCTCCATGAATGGTGTATTTCATTTCATTTATCTATCTATTATATATATGTACTGAATATATATGATATATAAATCATGATTTAAATTATGGAAGTAATTAAATAATTATATAAGTAATAATAATATCAATAACAACAAGTCTAAACAAGTATGATAAATAAAACGATTTTACCCAAAACGCTGCTTTAACATGGAATTTACAAAAGAACGGGTAATATAAAGTCATAAGTGAACCATATATGATATAATAACAATGAATATTATTCTGTAATAAGTCAATGACATTATTTAAATCATTTTACAGGAGGTTTGGATATGTACAAATCATATCAGACCTAAGGTAAGGAAAAATTATTCCAATCTCATTCTTATCCGAGATTGTTTATTCGTAAGTATTTACTGGTGTTATATTTATCATCCATGTCCATGTTTTCCCAAAATATTTTCATAATTTTTTTACTATTATTACATATATGTTTAAAGTCATTTTTATCCCTTTTTTACTTTTACTATAATGAATGGAAGGATTATTTATTTTGTTTACCATACGATGAACTTTTTGACTTTTCCGACAAAAGTACGAGGAGAACATGAACAAATTTCTACGGTTTTCATAACACCTTATTTTCATGAAGCTTACTCTACAATATTTCATGACTATTTTTAACAAAATCCTTTTATTTTATAATTTCATGGAATTTTGTGAAAAAAAATGATTTTGAATAAGAAAGGATATTTTCCTCAAGAGTTCATTTCAAGTGTTTTATCAAAACCATTTTCCATATAAGATAACATTATTTTAGATGTGTATATTTCATGTATAATGTATATATGATTTACATGGTTTCACTTTTTCTTATGATGAAATGATATCCATATGTTTTATATGGATTATGTTATGATGGGATGATGTTTATGAAACCCATTTTATTCTTTGGGTTATGATGAATGATTTAGGTTTATGTTGTGGCACAAGTAAGAATGATTTCATTATGATATGGGTGGGACCTATATCTACCTCCAATGCATTGGGTAAGGATTTATATCTCATGATATAGACATGGCTGGAACGGTAAGTTAATCTGGTTCAGTGTTAGAGGACTGAAACGAGGAGTGAACTCGATTCAGAAAGGGACTTTGTTCACTAAGATGGTCTTGGAAGCAATGCCTTGGCAACTATGGAAATCATATCATGTGATTAATGGTTTTCCACAATTAAATGTTTTATTCCCATGTTATTTTATCATGATTAATGTTACTTTATGAACTATGCCTTATGTACTGCCAAGATTTATTTCACAACTCATGATTTGGATGTGTAAACTTTATGTTCATGCTTTGAAGTTCAAATGTATATGGTTTTTTTTCTCCGTGCTTACCCTTATTGAGAATTTGAGATCACCCTTTATATTTTTTCTTTTCCCCAAGATATAAAGAAAGGTTTTAGGTAAGAAAAAAAGGGAATATCTTTATGGGAGATGTTTAAGATCTTTCACCAAGATTAGAATATTATTTTTCTGAGTTTCCAAAGACACTAAACTATTACGGTCCTTGTGTGTTTGTTTTTATTATTTATTAAGTATTCTGAAAAATTAATGTAATGTCTATATATGTCAAGCTCTGGGCATCTACAGTTGGTATCAGAGGAAAGGTTTAGTGAACCTTGGGAAGATAGGATGCGAAAACTTTAGTGAGATCCCTAGAGATATTTCTAAGGTATGTTTAGGGATGTCCCTAAGGTAAAGTATAAGTATAAGTTATAGTCCTAGAATTACGATAATGATATTAGAATTAAACCTAAGATGTTAGATATAGAAGGAAATACCCCTTTATTATGTTGTTGTCTATAGCATGTTTTTTTCCTCTCACACTATTCTTTTTGGGTTTTAGACGATGGCTGGAACCCGAAGGAACCGTGTTGATCAATGTAATGGATGATGAAATGATTGTCCTCCTAAACAAACCAACATTATGGGAGATGGAGTGAAAAATATTATTGCTATACTTACACATGATATGAATCATTTTGGACTTCCAAATGAGCAGAGAAGGGAACAATATTCTATTGAGTCTTTCATGAGGCAACGCCTACCTTCTTTCAGTGGGTCTTATGATCCACTTGTTGGTGAACAATGGATCAATACCATTGAAAAGATATTTTCCATACTTCGTTGTTCAGAACATGAAAAAGTAATTATGGCTATTTACAGTTTATAAGGTGAAGCAGATCAATGGTGGACTCTAATTAAGAATACAAGCCCCCCGAGATGAAATTGAATCCATGGAATGGGATGAGTTCAAGAACTTATTTTTCAATAAGTACTTACCTCGTATTCTTCGAACAAAGATGGAAAAGGATTTCCTTGAGCTTAAGAAAAAGGATGATGAATCTGTTGGTATATATAAAGTGAATTTTACAAATCTTGCAAGGTATGTATCTGGCTTTATCATCCAACCTGAAAGTAAAGTTGATTGATTTTTCAGTGTCTTAAAACCAAGTCTTTGAAGGGCATTATCTATAAGAGACATCAGTAGTAATGAATAAATTGTGTGCTGTGCTATCAAGGTAGAAATGGAAGTTGGTGTTACATATCCATCTCATGGTTTTGATAAGAAATGAAAGATGGAGTTCAAGGAGAAATCTTATAATAATGGTGAAAAAAATATAAATGTTTCTTTATTCTAAAAGTGTGGAAAGAAGCATGGTGGATATTGTCTTAAAGGGACTAGAAAATGTTTTAAGTGTGGAAAAGAAGGTCATCGAGCAGCTGAGTGTCGAAATAATGGAAAACGGGTTTCTAATTATGTGAATAAAGAAAATACTATAGAGATTTCACCAACAAAACTTCAATGATTCAAGTGAAAGGAAATGGGGAATTATACTAATCAATTCCCTAAATCAAGGGTTAATGATGATCAACATGACCAACCTCTTAAGGAAAAGGACAAAGGGAAGTCACATGCGATCACTATTAGCAATGTTGATTATGACAATGATGTGGTGGAATGATTATGTGTTTATGTAAATGGATTCCAAAATAATATTGTGCAATCTCATTTATAGTATTATGGAACATTAGAATATATATGTAATGGTTTATTGTGGTTTTTGATAATTATATGGTACCAGTTACCATGGAAAGTGATTCAAATATTTTGGAAAGGAGATGATATGTTCATAATGAAGGGATAAGGAGAAAATTAAATGTTTGATAGTATTCATGAGATCATGACTGATATAAGGACAAGGTTATATCATGGTTTGAATATATAGAATTTTTGGATTTTGGAAAGAGTTACCTTTTCACAGCATTCATGTTTTCACTAAGGTTCAATGGGTATTCATTTTTCAAGAGAATACATGATTAAGGTATTCACATGATTGGAATGTGACCAACAAGATATATGAGGGATAAATGATGGTATTCATGTGCTTGCTATATGACCTTTTTAGTAATCATTCTATTTATAATATGAGTTTGGAAAGAAGTATTTTGGATAAGCCTAACTATTGGAATGGATTATGTTGGACATAAGTTAGTATTGTTTAAGGCTAGAATTTTTTTTCTATATTATTGATAGAATGTTATAATAGTGTAGTTTAAAAAAGGACAACCCATAGGATGAGCGACAACCCGTCGCGTCGGACTAGGCTATGGGAATCGAACCCACAACTGAAGTGCGACATGGCTTTATCGCCTACCACTGGCCTACAGGAAGTCCTTGGTTAGTAGAAACGAGTTTTATTTTGTTAAGTGGTATGATAGAAGAAGTATAAGTCCATTTTAGGAACCATATACGATTAATCTCACTATAGATGGACTTAGGTATATTTAATAACTTTCGTTAACCTTTTTGTTTGAGAAAGATGGAATGACCTATCATTCTATTGCATGATCTACTAACACTTCACGAATGACAAATTCAACTTAATTTATTTAAGAGATGAAGTGGAAATTGTTTAAGAAACAACCAATGGTGAGATTGTACCAAAATCAAGAAATTATTTCTTCTAATTTCAATTTTTTTCAACTTTAGGAAAATGATCTTGAAAACCAAAAAAAATGTTGTCCTAGTGTCCTTATATTCGATGAATCAGATGGTACCTTAAATCATCACAAATTGATGGCTTTGTGATTTTTGTATTTTTTATAGCCATGTCCTCTACCACTATCCATCAGAACTTGATGGTTAGATTTTTCTTTCATATCCATATTTCACCTATGTTCTTCTATGTGGAAACCCAATGATGAGTTAATTTGGGTAACTGTTATGTTTCATACATTAGTTTTTAAAATTATGTTTTAGTATTCCTTTTTACGATGAGGGTTTCTATGAAAGAAACTTTCAAGTAGTAAACCATTTATAACCCTGATGAATTTCGAGGGTGAAATTCATTTTAAGGGGGGTATAATGTAACAACCCGAGATTTTATGAGATATTTTATTTTTAATTTCTTTGATGTATTCTATTGTCCAGTACACAAAGATTATCTTGTACTATACGCAACACCGTATTATCTTTCAGTATATGCAACACTATTCTTGGCTCATGTTATAGAAAATTTCAAGTTCGTTTGATAGAAGTTATTCTATGCAAAATTGAGTGTATATATATATATATTCAATGTATAAATGAAATATGGTTGGATTCTATTATACACAACAACAAATGAATCTTGCACTACACACAACCCTGACTTGGCTTGCTTTACACGTAATCGTGACCTTCCACAATAGCGTGTGTTGTACGCAATACCGAGTTTCACTAAACAATGATATGTTATTAAAATATTATATAAACTAGCCGTTATGAATAGTAATAACCACTTTTTGAGAGTTTATAAATTTTATATTTCAAAATGGACTTCATTTTTGGATTCGGAATATCGAAATTAGCCTAGGGTGAATTTTTGGTATTTTTCTGAAAACTTTCAAATTTTTATGAATAGTGAAAACACATGGTTACTATTTAAAAACCGACTTTTTATTTAAATAATTATTTATTTTATTTAAATTTATTATAGGTAAAAATTGATACATAATACCTATATAAGTTCAATGTAATTCGTTGGAGTCATTTTATAAAAATAATAGATATATAAAAATTTTATTAAACTTTTCACCGTCATTTACCCACCTCCTAGAGGAATTTGAAAATTTACATAAAACTTAATTTTACCACTTCTGTGAGTGGAATTTTGAAAATCCAAGAGACATGATTAATATCAAGGAGTAAAATTTGTTTCAATAAGATAAAAATAATTTTTGGTGAATAGTAACTTTTTAATTTTTTTTACCACGGTTAAAAGTAAATGGGGAAATTAAGGGTAAAAATGATATTATTATTACCCTAAAACATGTCCTAATTCTATTGGATAAGTTTAATTCTACCAAAAACAACCTTAGGAATAAAATATGACCATTTAGGTCCACTTGGATTAGATTAGGACATTTATTATTATTTTATTTAAAGAAAAATTAAAATAGTTAAGATCAAAGTTTAATAACTAAAACATTTTTAATATAGGGTTATACATAAGATAAATTCGACTATAAATATTAATTAGAAATCTAAAACGATTTAATACATAATGGTATTTTATTTATAATTTTTATACATTAAATAGTTTAATTTATTTATGACACAATGATGATGCAATAATTACCTTATTAATGAAATATTAACATAATTGATCTTATAAATACCCAAATAAATGTAATTTTAGACTTATTATGAATTAAACTAATTTTATAGGTTAATAGGAAATGTTAGTATTGATTTAATTAACATTTTTCGAACTAATAATTCTGTTATGTCGTTCGGAAAAATAAAGTACCAAATAGTGTCAAAATTGACATAGAATAGTTTTTAAAACAAATATTATATTATTAATTGTTATTTTATTCTTAAAAATCCAAGGTTTGTCCAAATGACTTAGATAAGGATATATATATTAATAATGAACCACTTGGGGTTCGTTTGGATTGTTATAGTATGTTTATTAACCTTGTAGTATAAGAAAACAAAAAGACACGGTAAAAGTTAAATTATTTAACTTAGAGTTAAATCTAAATGATAAGGATAAAATAGTAACCTAAAATTGTCTAAAACCTATTGGTTGATAGGATTTAGACCCATAACAACCTTATCTTCTAAATAAATTAATTTTGAGCTATTAAAAACCAAATATGACATTATTATAAAATAATATTTTAAGTTTTTCCAATGGTTCCCCTCTCCTCCCTTATAAAAAGGGCACCCCTTCCTTTTCTCTTCACGCCCTTTTGAGCCTTGAATCTTGGAAAAACCCTGCCAATTACTCTTCTAAACATCTCTAGTTATATCATAGAGGTTCTGGTCTTCTCAAAAGACCAACTCTAGTGCCTTAAGAAGAAGTTTAAAGGAGGTGCGTCGAGGAAGAGGTAATCTCTTCTACCGATTCTTTAAAGATTCTTTCTTCTTCTACTTACTCTTATTTAGTTGTTTCATTATAAATTAATAACATAAGTATTACATATATACTGATATGTTATTATAAATATTAAAGAACCCCATTTCAAATTCTATCCATCCTACAGAAAATGAAATCACCACGCCTGCGTACGTACGGAATACCGTCTCCACGTCATGGTGTAATCTGTTTTTCCACCACAACCCTACTTGGATGGGTATAATGGTGTAAAGAATAACTAAATATGATTATTATAACATCATACGGATTCTAATATATTATATCATCCACTACAATTCCATTCAATAAATACGAGAATGATATCATCGCTCGTGCATACGTACGGATTACCGTCTCCACGATGCGATGAGATTAATTTTCCATGTTAACAATTAAAGAATGATTATAAAGTATATATATAATAATTAATAATGAAATATATGAAATAATAATGCTTCTGGATTTATGTATATATATATATATATGTATGTCATCTACTTAATTCCATTCAAGTCAATAAGGAAAGGAAAATAGCGTTCATGCGTACGTACGACCTACCGTCTCCATGAACAGTGTATTTCATTTAATTTATCTATATATTATATATATATACTGAATATATATGATATATAAATCGTGATTTAAATTTTGGAAGTAATTAAATCATGATATAGGTAATAATAATATCAAGAACAACAAGTACGATAAATAAAACGATTTACCCAAAATGCTGCTTTAACATGGAATTTACAAAAGAACGGGTAATATAAAGTCATAAGTGAACCATATATGATATAATAACAATGAATATTATTCTGTAATAAGTCAATGACATTATTTAAATCATTATACAAGATGTTTGGATACGTATGAAGCATATCATACCTAAGGTAAGGGATAATTATTCCAATCTCATTCTTATCCGAGATTGTTTATTCGTAAGTATTTACTGGGGTTATATTTATCATCCATGTCCATGTTTTCTCAAAATGTTTCATAAAATGTTTAATATTCTTACATATATGTTTAAAGTCATTTTTACCTCTTTTTGACTTCTACTACAACAAATGTAAGGAATATTTCTTTTGTTTACCATACGATGAACTTTTTGACTTTTCCGACAAAAGTATGAGGAGAAAATGAATGGATTTTTACGGTTTTCATAACTCATTATTTTAATGAAGCTTAATCTACAAGATTTCATGACTATTTTTAAAAAAAATATTTTATTTTAAAATTTCATGGCATTTTGAGAAAAGAAAAAGTTTTTGAATAAGAAAGGATATTTTCCTCAAGAATTCATTTCAAGTGTTTTATCAAAACCATTTCCCATATAAGATAACATTATTTCATATGTGTATATTTCATGTATAATGTCTCTATGATTTACATGGTTTCACTTTTTCTTATGATGAAATGATATCCATTTGTTTTATATGGATTATGTTATGATGGGACGATGTTTATGAAACCCATTTTATTATTTGGGTTATGATGAATGATATATGTTTATGTTATGGCACAAGTAAGAATGATTTCATTATGAGATGGGTGGGACCTATATATCCCTACAATGAATTGGGTAAATATTTATATCTCATGATATAGACATGGCTAGAATGGTATGTTAATCCAGTTCAGTGTTACAGGACTGAAATGAGGAGTGAACTCGATTCATAAAGGGACTTTGTTCACTAAGATGGTCTTGGCAGCAATGCCTTGGATACTATGGAAATAATATCATGTGATTAATGGTTTTACACAATTAAATGTTTTATTCCCATGTTATTTTATCATGATTAATGTTTCTTTATGACCTATGACTTACATACTTCCAAGATTTATTTCACAACTCAAGATTTTGACGTGTAAACATTATGTTTATGTTTTGAAGTTTAAATATATATGGTTTGTTTTTTTTCTCCATTCTTACCCTTCATGAGCATTTGAGATCACCCTTTATATGTTTTATTTTCCCTAGGATATAAATAAAGGTTTTAGGTAAGAAAAAATGGAAGATCTTTATGGGAGATGTTGAAGATTTCTCACTAAGATTAGAAGATTATTTTTCCGAGTTTCCAAAGACACTAAACTATTACGGTCCTTGTGTGTTTGTTTTTATTATGTATTAAGTATTACACAAAAGTAATGTAATTTCTATGTACGTCAAGATTTGGGACTCTACATGGACATCGAGGATGGAGTGACCTTCATAGAGAACCCAGTGGAGATCAAGGATCAACATGAGAGGATCTTTCATGGGTGAGAGATTCCCTTGGTGTGTGTTTCGTGGTAGCACAAGAATATTTAAAAGATCATGTGGGAAGAAAAGGCTCAAATTCATGCATAGTACCCAGGGCTAGCCTGAGGGAAATCCCAATAAGCCCCCGAGCTAGGGAAATAATTCAAAAGGGGGAAACCCCCGACCCTCCTCCTCCCCACCAGTCATCCCTTCACATTCCGCTTGTGCGATGACACCTCCCTACCCCACCTCATCCCACCATACCTCCTCGCTTCCTCACTATTCCAATCATCTACATCTCCCATCTCACCTTCCACCTGATGTTTGTGATGCTTAATAGGATGCCACCATTCTTTATCAAGTTAGTATCATAGACATTTTTGGCAGTGGTGAGGTGAAACCTTAGGTTCCCATCGATAATCTTCCAATCAGTGTTGATGGATTCCATGGATCTACTCAGAAAGATGATATATAGATATCGGTGAGAGGAATTACATTTGTGAAAGTTTTGAGTAAGTACTCACCTCACCATTCCACCCTCTGCTATTTGAATCTATTTTTCCATCTCACGACCACATCCTTTTCATCACCTCCTCATTTTCAAATCATAATCATCTTTATTATTTTTTCAATCAGATTTTGTATAACCCCTTTTTCAACATGGGGTGTGATTTTTTTTGAAGATATTTCTTTAGAATCACCCAATTTATATTTTCTATTTATTGAATTTCAGTTTTTTAGTGTGAAATTTTACAAAAAGTGAGGGCATCATTTTGAATGCTAGTCTTGGGAAATCATTTTTCCCAGGTAGGCCCTGGAAGTACCTACATCTGTTTGAGTAGCGTTTTGTTTTGTATTTTTGGGAATGTAAATCCCCAAGTTGTGGAGAATGTAGTGTCACATATTTTCAATGTATTACTTTTATATATAATATTAAATTAATTTGAGACTGGGCTTTGTGATTATATGCGATTATGAGGCCCACAGTGCCCGAAATAAATGTTTGAAATAAATTAAACTTTTAAATAGAGTGAACGAATGGTTTTTATGACAAAGTGGAATAAAATTTAAATGGGTTCCCATATTAGAAATTTGAGGGAACTATTGTGTTCTTAGTAGTGAATTTACCTTAGGTGATTCCTAACATTTAATGACATGAGTTATCTACAAAAGATAATTTTTTAACGTTTTAAAAGAAAATAAAATAAATTAATAATTTATTTTATTTTAAAAATTTTAACGAAAAAATGAAACATTTTATTTTTTAAATGATCAGGAGCCCAGGTTTAGGATCATAACCCTATAAAACTCAATAGAATCTTTTGGATCTTCGGAGAGGATCCTCCCTTAGAGAACACTCGAAGAACGATGACAGACGACAATGCATGGATCATTGTGCATCGAGGTCGTATCTTAATGACGATGGAAAGAAATCCACCCTTAATTGAAGATTTAGGTAGGGGTTGTAATTTCAAAAGTGTTTTTCCCATTCATGGATTTAAACGATGAACACAAATCTACCCATGAACAGTTTGATCTGCGGATCATTCGTTCTTGCAGGAGGGTCTGATTATCGGGTTTTATTTTGGGGAATCGATTTCATATTTGTTTTATTCTGCTTGATACCTCTATATAGAATGTATCAACATCATAACTAATAATAGTAGAGTTTTGTTCCTCGACTTGTTATATGAATTTCCTCTCCCCTTTGACCTTGTCCGTTCTTCATGTTCTTCGCGGGGTTATGAAGAATGGATCATTGTGATTCCGTCTCATAATGAAACAATACCAAATTAGAGATATGACATCATGATGACCCAGTAGAGGGGCGACAACAATGGAGGCATACTAATTAACATGGTTTGGGAGAAATCGTTCTTCAACTGTTCTTCACACGAATGATCGAAACGAGTTTTTGAAGCTGATCAGACACATGAAACTTACTGAATAAGTGTTACTATGATGGGATGACCCAGGATCTTCAGTTTAGATGTGTTTGAATAGTTAGATTGAAGGATTCAAGATCACCCAAGGCATGCCAGTGAATAATTGTGATTCTGGAAAATCACGAAGAACATGGGGTGTTCTCTGAAGAACACAGCGTGCGGGGCCAGCTTGGCGGTAGCTAGAGATCCGCATTACTGAAAGTGATGACACAACATGTGACCCCTATCACATGGTGTGTGGGTACTTATGTGGGAAACATTTTTTATCTTAGAAGATACTCATACATGGGGTGGAGTACATGACATGTACTCCACCACATGGCCAAACCTAGACTGTTATGAGGGTTACCCCGTGTTCCAGTACACGGGTTAGCAGACACGGGTTTAATACTTTTATGGGAACATGGATAGCATAAATTTAGTAGACCCCAATTATTAAGACATGGAATTTTCAGATCTTAGACACTATGTACATTCCTTTCTTCATGACATGCTTTTTTCGACATGGGTCATTGTACACGGGTATGACCTGGGGTCATAGGACACAGCGTGTGACACCTCTATATGCTGTGTACTTTCTTTTACATGGATTGATCTCATTGTCCACCGTACCTTGTACAATTTTGTTTGGGTTAGTGCCACATTTTATCATTCCCTTGATGGCTGGGTATCGTTTCTATCCATAAGAGTATAATCCCTTCATAAGGAAATTTTGGATAGAGTCGGAGTCACTCAGAGATGTCGGGAGTAAGATCCTCTATCCATTCTTGACCCTAGGTAGAGTCAGGTATTAGTGTAACCAATCCTAAAGGATTTGAATCATCTACTTAGTAGGAGAATCAGGATGATTCATTGTATATGCCAAGGCCCTAGAAGTGATTCTCATCCATGTATCATGATCTTTCTCCACTCTGGAGTGAGTTCTCCTGGAGTGAGTGTATCTATTCTCTCTTCATATTTATCAGTGCATCTGTCTATCTTGTGAAACTTCCTAATGAATAGGTACTTCTTGAATAGACATCATTAGAGATATCACACCCATGGAGTGAGTTATCTCAGGTGAGTGCTTCTTGGAATCTTTTAAATAATCCCTATCATGGGTATGGGGGCCATTGTGACTTACCTCTAGACTACAGGTCTGGGTTTTGAGTATATCTGGATATATCTTCTCTCGTTATATGTTTTGTAGACATATAATACGTAGATATAACTATACCTTTACATTTTGTATTTTTTTTTGGTTTTTAGGGTCTCATACTGAGTATTTTTATAATCACCCCTACATTGTCTTTTCCTGGATGTGTCATGTCTTGTGCAGACGAGAGACCTTTTGACGGTGTCTTGGGTGTACTAGGACCAGACCAAGATTTTTGAGCTCCCCTATAGGCCGAGGTGCTCCTTCAACATTGAGAATCATTCCTAGTACATCAATATAGTTTATGTATATTAACCATATCAACTCTCAAAAAAAAAAACAAGTCCTTCACTTGATTCGTTTTAGATTATGATTTGAATTCAACTATTTTTATCCTTTAAAATGAAGCTATTTCGAATAAATCCTACCATTTTTCTAGAATTATCAGCATCCTTTACCTATAAAATCTTTTATAATTATTTTAATATGTGATGGATATTAAATTAGTATGCTTAATATTACATGTGTTTTCTAATGTTTTCATGTTGTTAAGAACAACTAGGTCTTTCTATCTATAGGACAATAATCATTATAATTTT
>CAUJRU010004552.1:0-15573 GCA_963277665.1 Viscum album | reverse complement strand
GTGATTAAGATGATAGATTTTGGATTTATGGGTCTAGTAATATGTAGTTGTAGTCAAGAGAAATGTATTCATTCTGGGGTGGTGGGAAAATTTCCACCAGTTAGATGGTGGATCCCACCAGCTAGCTAGTGGGGTTCCATTTAGATTATTAAGTAGATTAGACCCCGCTAGATAACTAGTTGGGTGTAACCTGCCCATGAATGTCAAATGAATTATGCAATGAATAATTATTGCCTTATCAACCGAATGATGCCAAGTCACCATCTATCTGGTGCGCCAAATATAAGGGTGAAATTAATCCACCCAAAATAATTTTAATTACAATTAGTATTGTACACTGTTAACTCTAAAATATTAACTCCATAGAAATATTCCATATTTGATACCTTACCCATAGACCCTAGATCTCTACCATTAATATCCCATTTCTATTTCAATGATTGATCAATTTAGTGATACTGCAAGGGTGAGATATTCCTCGATCTAATATGATTCTTCCTTCTTCCTTGAGATATATTCATGGAACTATGTTGGATCTAGGAATTCATTGAATACAGAATGGTGTTTTTTCAACTAATCGTATATTGGATGAGTGTCTATCAAGTTGACGTCATATCATTATCATGTTATGATATACCATCGACAATGAATATTATATGGGTTAGTATTAAAGAATTGCCTTACTAAAATCCTTCATGGTAGAGGATTGATGTAGGGTTTCAAATTTATTAATGTTTCCATGGTAAATTAGTGGAATATATTTTGTTTCAATTAAATTCACTTGATCTAAGATAGAATTATAAATAAAAGTGGATGATTCTATATAATACATCTATATTAGTCATCATGAGACTATATCCTTCTTGATTCTCTACCTTAATCTCATATCTATTCATAAATTGATGATAGATCGATGATCATTTAAAAAAATAGAGTCCATCGTCTAGAATAAAAATTAATTAAAGATTTATTATTGGATCTCTAATGGATATATTGAGATGGTGTACCATCCATTAATATACAATATAATTGATTATAATGGTGGACTCAATAATTTATGTTATTTAGAAATGTCCATATTCAAATGGAATTTACGTGGGTATCTATTCTAACACTATTTCATTGATAAACTGGAATTGGAATAAACATACTTCATGTGTGAGAAAGTAATTTGTGGATGTGAGACTTGTTAGGTCTTTAGTTAAATGATAAATCGTTGATTTATTTGCTAATAACATTTTGGTAGGAAGATCTATGTATTTTTGCTGTCTTGCATACAATATTCTTCAGGGTTTGATTTATGTGTTATCATAGATTTTTGTTCTGGATTGATGGTTATTTCCCCTGGATGTGTGCATTATCATTATTCCCATATATGATAATTATTTCAATTAGAATATATAAAGTTTTCAATTACTATTATTGATGTTGATTCACATATTTTTATATGATGTTGCTATATTTTTCATGATGTCATTTTATGCATGTTTTATCATTCTATAACTTTTTTGTGTCATTTTGTATTTGGATGCTAGTTATTTGTATTCATGATAAGTCGAATAATATGGTATGTTTACCATTATATGGTTAGAATTCATAAAATGTGATAAAAATGAAGATAGTTCCTTAAATAGTGTACAATCAATATTTCTTTGTGTCACAGCTAGATCTCAATGACTTGAGGATACTAAGTAACATTCCAAAACTCGATTCCTTGGGAATATCGATATGTATGATCATTTTGATGTCATAAGGATACTGAGACACATGTTTCCATCCTTTTTTATAGCCTGTGATCATTTCCAATGTCTACAGATCACTATTCTGACATGAAGATGTGGTAGGTACGATTAGGGGTTTGTGGTGAATCGATTAGCACACAACCAATAAATATGTTATTTTATGTTTTTTATGATTTAATTATGATTTATTATCTTTATTTTATACAAATTATAAACATAAATATACTCTTTTATTATTAATTGGTAATGTTTTATTATGCATTATTATATACACCGTAGATAGGAATTTCGATGTGCATACAGGCTTCATGTATAAAGATCATGCGGTGGAAAGGGGCCCATGGAAGATGGTTGAGCTGGAGGGAATAAAGTTAGGTGCTATACATAGACATACTCTAGTGGATGATTTTTATTATTTAATTATTAAACTTCTTTCACTTATAAACTTTTTTAATTTCCCACACCAAGAGCCCTATGTACTTAATGTTCAAGTATAGTTCTATCTATATAGTTTCTATATTTTTACATTCATATATTATTATTTGTAAAATAATATGATAATAAGGGTATACACCTCCCTATAATAGTATTATACCCTAACTACTAATTGGAATCCTAAAGTATATAGGGAGGTGCACATGAGATCAGGTAACTCTATATATCAGATATGGAAATTCTGGTCAGAGTGTTAAAATTTACCCTTCTTGTTAGACCATATAAAACCATTCCACAGTGTTATTTTCAACAAAATATGTCCCCCCACATAAAATTATAAATCCTTATTTATATTCATTTTATGTATTCATTATTATTTATATTATATTAATATAACTAGGAATAGTTTTTATTGTCTTCTTAATATGATCATGTATAAAAATATTCATTTCACCAACATTTTCCATCCATGTTGGTGTATGATATGTTTTATTGTAAATTGATTCATATGGTGCCATATGAATAATTTAATGAAAGTTATGGTTATATAAAAATTTCACCAAAACACAATACTCATCACATGTAAATACAATGTAAACTGAAAATGAATTCAACATGACTAATATTTATGAATAGTTCGTTCAGATAGTGCATCTGTTTGGGGATAAAAAAATGTTCTCAAATGTATGTTAATTTTGAGATCATTATAAAGATTTTTTTAAAATTTCAATGAAAAATAATGGTCAGAATAAGATACAATAAAAATAGTTTCACCATGATTAACCCAACATCATTAATAAAGAGTCGTGTGAGTCAATAAAGATGTAGATCATCCCCTATATAGAATAAATGTGTTGTATTGGTAATGCAATCAATATTAACCTATATTTAACAATTATTTACATGAGTATATTTCAATCCAATTAAAATTTACATAGTAATATAATCGCATTTATAAAAAATAATAGGCAGAGGTTTTATGACTTATTTAATGTTTTTCTCTTTCATCATTTACCTATTGCGAATCAATGAATATTTTTACATATTATTCAGTTTTTCATTTTATACTATCCCACCAAAAATATTATATCAAATCCTGATAATCTTTTGTGATATTATTTTTTATAGATATATTTTAGTTATCATCATTATATAATAATCCTCTGTTTATATTGTGGTGGTTGTAATGAATACCCTTTTTCCAAATTTCATTAAACCATTTTCATTTTTATGGTCTACCAAATTCCCATCAATCATGGATTTGGTTTAATTTTTAAAATTCATTTCATCATTCTAGGAAACATTTATTTTCTATAATTCGGATACTTTTCCATTAAATTTGAATAGATATGTTGTTTCCCCTTCCTTAATGATCTCTATATCCAACATTACAAAATCAATTAATAAAGTTTCTTTTTCTCAATATTTATTTTAGTCAAAAACTCATGATCGTTCCTACTCAAAATATCGTCAACCATATTTAATTATTCAAAAAATTATTTTCATTCATTAAAATATATGAACTCAATCCCTTTACAAGTCATGTTGAGCAATGAGTTAGCTAGTCTTGTAAAATTATCAATAAATCATTGATAGTTACCAATTAATCAAAGAAAACTATATAACTAAATTATATTTGTTGGGTTTTCCATTACATAATTACCTTTTCATTTAATGTATAATATTGTATTCTAAACTTACAGAAAATGTGACCATGAAAAGAAATATCCTAAATTCAGAATTCAAACATTCTAAATTTTCCATATAGTTTTTTATAACAATTATTGAAAATAATTCTTCATAGATACCACTTATTTTGATCATCGATATTAAAGTATATATAT
Organism: Viscum album; assembly: GCA_963277665.1. Taxonomy (NCBI): domain Eukaryota; kingdom Viridiplantae; phylum Streptophyta; class Magnoliopsida; order Santalales; family Viscaceae; genus Viscum; species Viscum album. The sequence goes on along the minus strand of CAUJRU010004552.1, from coordinate 11,552 downwards.
ATATCATGAATATATAAAATAGTGAAAATTATAGATACAATCCTTGATTAATTTGTTCATAATATCCAAAAAGATATTGTTCATTATTCTACTCAAATAGAATTACATTAAATTAATAATATTGATACCTTATTGGAAATGACATATTTAGAATTTCTTCCCTCTTTAATCATAGTTTAGTATACCATAAATTAATAATAATCTTTGAAAAATATTGAGCTCCTTGTAGTAGATCAAACAAGTTGGAAACATGGGATAGAGGAATTTTTTCAATATAGTAGTGGCACTAATTTTCTAATAATTGATACATGACCTCAAATACCCATATTAAATTATAAAAAATGATTTTTGGAACCTCATTGTGAAACAATAGGGAATAAAAAATATATTTTCACATAAATCCATCCTCTTTTTCTTTAGATCCGCTAATTCCACTTTGGCTATCCTATATAGATTATTAGATAAGATTTTTGAATTTGGGAGGATATTAATAGAAAACTCATATCATTTCTCTAGTGTATATCCAAGTAGTTATTCAAGAAATACATAAATGTATTCATATACATTAATAAATCATATATTTTATAGATCAATTCTTATTAATATGTTGTATCAACTCATTTGCAGCTTGATTTTCATTATTGGTAGCCACTTTGTGTGGATACATACATGATTCAGATGATTTTGTATCCCCTATAAAGATAAGAATTATCATATATCCATTGACAATTATAACATATTTATCTTAGAAATGATTTATTTATTATAATATTAATTCCAATATATTCCAAGGATTATCCAAGGAAACCATAGTAATTATAATCATTTTAATAAATAGGGTATGTTAGTACGTCTTAATGAGAACAGTTTGAAATAAACTTTTTCAATAAGAATTCCACTAGTAGTTTTTATTGAAAACACCCTTCTTATGATGGTATTGATATAACAAATTTTATTATAAAATATGTAATATATGTAATATTATAAAAATATAAAATCATGTAAATAATTTTTAAAATTTTTAATGGTTGTCAAAATACCTTATAACACGTCATTGGGAACTTCTACCTCATTTTTAGTAATTACATAAGCTTGGCTTACTCTCCATAGTCTCTTTTATGGGATCATCAGTTCACACTTTGGATGTTTTATTGAATAATTCCCTATATATTTAATTTTGAAAAATTGTATAGAAGTGGTTTACATATTTTCATTACATTCAAGTGCCTTATGACCACTTTCACCACACATGAAAATAATAATTTCCTTTTTAAGTACAAGGGTGATTCTTTACACAATTTTGACAGTTTAAAAACCTCACCACTCCTTATATCTTTATTGACACATTTCATTTTTTTGTTTCTAAATCAACAACTTATTTTGTTGATTTAATTTAAATATATAGGACATATAAAATTATTTATATGTCAAGATGATATTTGATAAAATATCATCTTAAGATGAAAATATTTGAGAAATCAGTTCCCTTTGGAGCCTTAACTAAAAACCATTAATGAAATGGTCAATAATACATTATATGTTACATATGTTTTCTAAAGCACTCGATGATAATCTAAAAAATTAGTCCCTATACTATATAATACATCCTTCAAAATTCATATTTATATTGAATAAATTCCTCTCTATTTAATAATGATGTTCCCATGGAATTGTTTTCTCAAAGAATACGATATTAAATTTTATCTATATAATAATCTCTATATCATCAACTTCCATTTTATTCTGGATCAATGTCCACTATTAATCATTATCTTCCATTATACAATGCACTAAAAAACATATTGTTCCCTTTCATTACATCCCAAATCCATGAATATCATTTCTAGGGATTTAATCCTATTTTCATATTGAAATTGATTAGTTTTCCAATAAATCATAGAGTCTTATATCATATAATGTGATATAATATTATTAAATCGTAATCTTTATCAATTAGTTTCTCTATAAGGGTAAGGATATTCATAAAAACTTAATTTATGTTTCTTAATATAGCCATGATATCCTAAGTTAAAACATCATATATATTTACTTGCTTAGAAGGGAAATTCATACATTAAATATGGGTTTTTATGAAATTATTTTCAATAGAGTATATATATCAATAGTGGGACACATAGAGTTACTTATAATCATTAGTAATATTGAGAGATAAAACAAAAACCCCTATAATATATAAGTTATCAAATACCATTAAGGTTTATCTTAATTCTTTGTTATGATATGTCCATTTAAAATATAGTTCCCACAATTGGTACCAAACTTAAACTAATAAAAATTGTACCACCCCGACTATAGAAACCAAGATCTGATTTTTACATTGTTACATTGTTACAAAATTGAAGGGATATTAAACTACATGATCGATCAGTATTGCATTATTTGAAAATAATATACACACATGATTACCATATTACAATGTAAATATAAAAAATATAATAACAAACTTTATTTCACACCTAAAATTATTTATAATATAATTCTTAATTTCTAGGTAAAGGAAATTAAAAACAAAATTATATCATATGATTAATAAGAGTTACTTATATTTTAATCTGTAATGTTTAAATCAGGTGCATTCAATATGGAAAATTTGATCATCAAGACAAATTCCTTTCAACTAAAAACTATAATTCAATGAAAATCCATTGGAAATATAAAATTAACATTCACATGGATATTGGATATTAGATTCTTAACAAATGTAATGAAAAATTATAAACATTCATTATCAATGACTATCAACCAAGATATCATGATTATAACGGTCTAGAATTACTTCCAGTGGACTACAATTGATACCTATCAGGGCACTCCATGGGCGGCTACACCCCCTGGGCGGGACACACCACCATCCCCAGTGGCAGCCATTTCCTCATGAAGCCCTTGGGCGGAGAGCCATGCTTCGTCCAACGCTCACATGTGAGAGTTCCCAAGGATCGGATACATTCCTACCTCCTTTGCCTCTGATACCAACTGTAGAGACCCGTATCTTGACGTACATGGACATTACATTACTTTTGCGGAATACTTAGTACATAACAAAAACACACACACAAGGATCGTAATAGTTTAGTGTCTTTGGAAACTCGGAACGTAATCTTCTAATCGTGGTGAAAGATCTTCAATATCTCCCATAAAGATCTTCCCTTTTTTTTACCTAAAAACCATTCTTTATATCCTGGGGAAAAGAAAACATAAAAGGGTGAGCTCAAATGCTCAGTAAGGGTAAACAAAAGAAATATCAATCACATCATATACATAAGAACATAGCTTTTGGAAATCTTAACCTGCAAAAGAGCTCATAATATCATAACATGGGATAAATCATAGAAGTGAAAATGAGATCCCCATAATCATAACATAAAACTTGAAACTTTGTGTCATGCACACATAATCATGGAAAATCATTTCTTGTTAGTCAAGACTCATTGCCAAGACTATCTTAGTGGACAAAGTCCCTTTCTGAATCGAGTAACCCTCGTTTCAGTCCTGTTTCACTGAACCGGTATAACCTACCGTTCCAGCCCTGTCTATCTCATGTGATATAAAATCTTTACCCAATGCATTGGAGGGAGATATAGGTCCCACCCATCTTATAATGAATCCTTTCTTATGTGTGCCACATAATCATAAAACATACATCATCGCATAACACATGTAACAAAAATGGGATTCTTGAAACATCATGACATCATAAATCAATTCATATAAGATAAAGGAATTCATAAACATAATTCCATCACAACATAGTCAAATCAATGTAAAAATATGGATAGAAACATAACCCTTTATTATCTTAGATGGAGAATAATTTTGATAAAACACTTGAATTGAATTCTTGAGGAAAATATCCTTTCTTCTTCAAAATCAATTTCTTTTCACAAAACATCATGCAATTTTAAAAGAAAGAGATTTTATTGAAAATAGTCATGAAATATTTTAGAGGAAGCTTCATGAAAATAAGGCTTTATAAAACAGTAGAAATCCATTCGTGTCGTATATGTTAAAAAAAACATTCTTCGTACTTTTATCAGAAAAGTCAAAACGTACCTCGTACGACAAAAGATTCCTTTCATACATATTACTAAAAACTCACCGAAGGGTAAAAATGGTTTTAAACAATTGTAGGTGGATGGAAATAATATTACATTTTGATGAAACATGGATGTGGATGATAAAATACACCCCAGTAAATACTTACGAATAAACAATCTCAGATAAAAATGAGATTGTGATATTTCCCTTACCTTAGGTCCGATTTGCTTTGTTCGTGTCCGAAGCTCCTGTATAATGGTTTAAATAATGTTATTGACTTATTACAGAATCATACATACTGATATGATATCATATATGGTCATATTATTAGCTTCTTGTTAGTAATATTTCATTGTTACTTGTTACTCGGGTCTTTATAACTTTTTGTTCTTATGCGTGTTTTGTCGAATAAATTCTTATTCTTATCTTTAGGTTATAGATAATTCATTTCCAGAATGGTATTAGTGTAGTATATACCATATTCTTTCATTCAATTTATATAATCATTATGAAATGAAGATCATGTAGAACGAGTCGCATCACATCGTGGAGACGGTATTCCGTACGTACGCACGAGTGATGATATCGTTCCTATGATCGTGGAATTGTATTGGAGTATATATATATATTATTTCAGTATCAATATTACTTCATAATAATCATATATAGTTACTCATTACACCATTATACCCATCCTTGTAAGGTGATGGTGGAAAAATAGATTACACCACGGCGTGGAGACGGTATTCCGTACGTACGCACGCGCGGTGATTTCATTTTTCCGTAGGATGGATAGAAGGTGAATTAGGGTTGTTTCATATTTATAATAACATATCAGTATGTAAGTAATACTGATGTTATTACTTTATCATGAAACAACTAAAGAAGAAGAAGTTGAAGAACAAAGAAATTGAAAAGATCGGTAATGGATATTACCTCTTCTTTGGAACGCCTCTTTGAATCCTCCACTAAGGGAACTAAGATTGGTCTTTGAAGAAGACCAGGACCTCTAGGATTATTCTAGGGAAGTGGAGAGGAGAAAATGGCAGGGGTTGGCCGAGCTTGAGTGCTCAAATTGGTGTGTGGAGGAGGGAGAGGAGGTGTCCTTTTATAAGGGAGGAGAGGGGCACCTTAGGAATATCTCAAAATATTATTTTATATTAAAGTCGAAATCGGTTTATAATGGCTCCAAATGGTCTTATTTCGAAGATAAGGTGGGGATGGGTCGAAATCCTATCAACCAATAATATTTAGACAAGTTTAGGGTATTATTTTAACCTTATCAATTAGATTTAACTCTAAGTTAAATAATTTAACTTAGACCATGTCTTTTTGTTTTCTTTCACTATATGGTTAATAAACTTACTATAACATGCCAAACGAACCCCATATTGTTTATTATTAATATATATATCCTTATCTAAGTCATTTGGCCGAACCTTATATTTTTAGGAATAAAATAACAATTAATAATATAATATTTGATTTAAAAACTATTTTGTGTCAATTTTGACACTATTTGATATATGATTTTTGTGAAAGTCATAACAGAATTATATGTTCGAACCAAGTTGATTAAATCAACATTAATATATCATAGGAACCTAGAAAATTAGTGGAATTCATAAAAAGTCTTCAATTACATTTATTTTGGTATTTATATTATCAATTATGTCAATATTTCATTAATAAGATAATTACTGCATCATCTTTGTGTCATAAATAAATTAAATTATTTGATGTCTAAAAATTACAAATAAAATACCATCATGTAGTAAATCTTTTTATCTTTCTAATAAATATTTACAATTGAATTTATCTTATGTATAACCCCATATTATAAATTATTTACTTATTAAACATTGATTTTAACTATTTTAACCCTTCTTTAAATAAATTAATAATAAATGTCCTAATCTAATCCAAGTGGGCCTAAATGGTCATATTTTATTCCTAAGTTTGTTTTTGGTCGAATTACACTTGTCCAATAGAATTAGGACATGTGTTAGGGTAATATTAATATCATATTTACCCTTAGTTACCCAATTTACTATTAACCGCGGTAAAAAAAGTAAAAAGTTACTATTCACCAAAAAATTATTTTCATCTCATTGAACCACATTTTAGTCCTTGATATTAACTGTGTCTCTCGGATTTTCGAAATTCCATTCACAGAAGCGGTAAAATTAAGTTTTATGCAAAATTCAGTTTTTAACCTACCACTTAGTGGTTTCACTATTCATCAAAAATTGAAAGTTTTCAGAAAAATACAAAAATTTCACCCTAGGCTAATTTCGATATTCTGAGTCCAAAAATGAAGTCCATTTTGAAAAATAAAATTTATAAAATTTCAAAAAGTGATTATTACTATTCATAACGGCTAGTTTTAATAGCATATCATTGTTTAGTGAAACTCGGTATTGCGTATTACACACGCTATCGAGGAAGGTCGTGATTGCGTGTAATGCAAGGTAAGTCAAGGATGCGTGTTGTGCAAGCTCCTTTTGGTGTAGCGTACAACACAAGACTTTAATAAAATAAAAAAGAATATTTTTTTTTATAAAATCTTGGGCTGTTACATTCTACCCCCCTTAAAATGAATTTCGCCCTCGAAATTCGTCAGGGTTATAAATGGTTTACTATTCGAAAGTTTCTTTAATAGAAACCCACATCGTAAAAAGGAATATCAAAACCAATCTTTAAAAACAAAAGTATGAAATGTAACGGTTACCCAAATAAACTAATCATTGGGTTTCCACATAGGTGAAAATATGGATATGGAAGAGAAATCTAACCATCATGTTCTGATGGAGAGTGGTAGAGAACATGGCTATGGAAAAGCCAGTAATCACAAAGCCATAAATTTGTGACGATCTAGGGTACCATCTGATTCATCAGATATAAGGGAACTAGGACAACATTTTTGGTTTTCATGATCATTTCCCTAAAGTTGAAGAATTTGAATTAGAATAAATACTTACTTTATTTTGGTACAATCTCACTATTGTTCGTGCCTTGAACAATTTCCACTTCATCTCTTATATAAATGAAGTTGAATTTGTTATTCGTGAAGTGTTAGCAGATCATGTGATAGAATGACGGGTCATTCCATCTGTCTCGAACAAAAGGTTAGCAAAAATTATATACATAAGTCGATCTATAGTGAGATTAATCATATATGGTTCCTAAAATGGACTTATACTTCATATATCATACTGCTTAATATAATAAAACTAGTTTCTTCTAAACAGGGACTTCCTGTAGGTCAGTGGTAGGCGATAAAGGCCAGTCGCACTTCGGTTGTGGGTTCGATTCCCACAGCCTTGTCCGAAGCGATGGGCTGTCGCCCGTCCTGCAGGTTGTCCTTTTTCCAAAACTATATAACATCCCATCAATAATATCGAAAAAACAAACAATACTAACTTATGTCCAACATAATCCATTCCAATCTTTTAGGCTTATCCATAATACTGCAGTCGACTCTCATAATATAGTGAAAATGATTACCAGAGATTTAACACCATCATCGATCCCCATATATCATAAGATATGTTTTGTTGGTCACATTCCAAACATTCAAAGTCCTTAATCATGTATACTCTTGAATACCCATTGAACCTTAGTGAAAACATGAGTGCTGTTAAAAGTTAACTCTTTCCACATACCAAAATCCTCAAAATTCTATATACTCAAACCATGATATCACTTAGTCCTTATATCAATCATGAGCTCATGAATACTGTCAAACATTTAATTTTCTCCTTATCCCTTCATTATGCACATATCATCTACTTTCCAAAATATTTGAATCACTTTTCATGGTTACCGGTACCTTAAAATTATTGAAAACCAAAATAGACCAATACATAAATATTTCAATACACCATAAAAGTACCTCAACAACATTATTCTTGAATACCAATACATGAACACTTCAGTCCATCCACTTCAATGATTGTCCTGGAATAATTCCTTCCTTTATTTAGAAGTAACTTTTTAGGTCAGGGCATTGAGTTGGGTAATGCCCATGTTCTCCACAAATAAGTCATTGAACTCCATAACAGTCTGTCACTCTATGACCCTTTTCTCCACACAGATAACATCGGTCCCTCCATTTGAGGTATTCCTCAAGGTTCTTCTTCCCTTCTTTAGAAATCTCAATCTTCCTTTCTTTATGCTCCTCAACATGCGAACATGCATAATAGTCTATCTTCCTCTTCTTTGAAGAATTAGGCATACCACTAAATTTCACCTTGTTAATCATATATCGCGATGATTGATTCGGCATAATCACAACATCTTTCTCTCTAGGCATTACACAATTTTGTTGCTCATAGTCACCAATTTGTCCATTGGATTCAATGTTAACTGAATTCCTTTTGGTTCCCTCCATTAACTAAAACACAAAAATAATTTTGTGAGAATCAAAAATCATGCTAGAGAAAACAACATAGTAAAGGGAAAGTATCCTCAATACCTAACTTCTTAGGTTTAATCTAATATCATTACCATAGTTCTAGGAATATATCCTATACGTATACTTATCCTTAGGGACATCCCTAGACATACCTTAGAAATATCTCTAGGAATCTCACTAACGTTTTCGCATCCTAGTTTCCAAAGGTTGACTAAACCTTTCATCTGATACCAACTATAACGGTCTAGAATTACTTCCAGTGGACTACAATTGATACCTATCAGGGCACTCCATGGGCGGCTACACCCCCTGGGCGGGACACACCACCATCCCCAGTGGCAGCCATTTCCTCATGAAGCCCTTGGGCGGAGAGCCATGCTTCATCCAACGCTCACATGTGAGAGTTCCCAAGGATCGGATACATTCCTACCTCCTTTGCCTCTGATACCAACTGTAGAGACCCGTATCTTGACGTACATGGACATTACATTACTTTTGCGGAATACTTAGTACATAACAAAAACACACACACAAGGATCGTAATAGTTTAGTGTCTTTGGAAACTCGGAACGTAATCTTCTAATCGTGGTGAAAGACCTTCAATATCTCCCATAAAGATCTTCCCTTTTTTTTACCTAAAAACCTTTCTTTATATCCTGGGGAAAAGAAAACATAAAAGGGTGAGCTCAAATGCTCAGTAAGGGTAAACAAAAGAAATATCAATCACATCATATACATAAGAACATAGCTTTTGGAAATCTTAACCTGCAAAAGAGCTCATAATATCATAACATGGGATAAATCATAGAAGTGAAAATGAGATCCCCATAATCATAACATAAAACTTGAAACTTTGTGGCATGCACACATAATCATGGAAAATCATTTCTTGTTAGTCAAGACTCATTGCCAAGACTATCTTAGTGGACAAAGTCCCTTTCTGAATCGAGTAACCCTCGTTTCAGTCCTGTTTCACTGAACCGGTATAACCTACCGTTCCAGCCCTGTCTATCTCATGAGATATAAAATCTTTACCCAATGCATTGGAGGGAGATATAGGTCCCACCCATCTTATAATGAATCCTTTCTTATGTGTGCCACATAATCATAAAACATACATCATCGCATAACACATGTAACAAAAATGGGATTCTTGAAACATCATGACATCATAAATCAATTCATATAAGATAAAGTAATTCATAAACATAATTCCATCACAACATAGTCAAATCAATGTAAAAATATGGATAGAAACAGAACCCTTTATTATCTTAGATGGAAAATAATTTTGACAAAACACTTGAATTGAATTCTTGAGGAAAATATCCTTTCTTCTTCAAAATCAATTTCTTTTCACAAAACATCATGCAATTTTAAAAGAAAGAGATTTTATTGAAAATAGTCATGAAATCTTTTAGAGTAAGCTTCATGAAAATAAGGCTTTATAAAACAGTAGAAATCCGTTCGTGCCGTATAAGTTAAAAAAAACATTCTTCGTACTTTTATCGGAAAAGTCAAAAAGTACCTCGTACGACAAAAGATTCCTTTCATACATATTACAAAAAACTCACCGAAGGGTAAAAATGGTTTTAAACAATTGTAGGTGGATGGAAATAATATTACATTTTGATGAAACATGGATGTGGATGATAAAATACACCCCAGTAAATACTTACGAATAAACAATCTCGGATAAAAATGAGATTGTGATATTTCCCTTACCTTAGGTCCGATTTGCTTTGTTCGTGTCCGAAGCTCCTGTATAATGGTTTAAATAATGTTATTGACTTATTACAGAATCATACATATTGATATGATATCATATATGGTCATATTATTAGCTTCTTGTTAGTAATATTTCATTGTTACTTGTTACTCGGGTCTTTATAACTTTTTGTTCTTATGCGTGTTTTGTTGAATAAATTCTTATTCGTATCTTTAGGTTATAGATAATTCATTTCCAGAATGGTATTAGTGTAGTATATACCATATTCATTCATTCAATTTATATAATCATTATGAAATGAAGATCATGTAGAACGAGTCGCATCACATCGTGGAGACGGTATTCCGTACGTACGCACGAGTGATGATATCGTTCCTATGATCGTGGAATTGTATTGGAGTATATATATATATTATTTCAGTATCAATATTACTTCATAATAATCATATATAGTTACTCATTACACCATTATACCCATCCTTGTAAGGTGATGGTGGAAAAATAGATTACACCACGGCGTGGAGACGGTATTCCGTACGTACGCACGCGCGGTGATTTCATTTTTCCGTAGGATGGATAGAAGGTGAATTAGGGTTGTTTTATATTTAAAATAACATATCAGTATGTAAGTAATAATGATGTTATTACTTTATCCTGAAACAACTAAAGAAGAAGAAGTTGAAGAAGAAAGAAATTGAAAAGATTGGTAATGGATATTACCTCTTCTTTGGAACGCCTCTTTGAATCCTCCACTAAGGGAACTAAGATTGGTCTTTGAAGAAGACCGGGACCTCTAGGATTATTCTAGGGAAGTGGAGAGGAGAAAATGGCAGGGTTTGGCCGAGCTTGAGTGCTCAAATTGGTGTGTGGATGAGGGAGAGGAGGTGTCCTTTTATAAGGGAGGAGAGGGGCACCTTAGGAATATCTCAAAATATTATTTTATATTAAAGTCAAAATCGGTTTATAATGGCTCCAAAGGGTCTTATTTCGAAGATAAGGTGGGGATGGGTCGAAATCCTATCAACCAATAAGATTTAGACAAGTTTAGGGTATTATTTTACCTTATCAATTAGATTTAACTCTAAGTTAAATAATTTAACTTTTACCATGTCTTTTTGTTTTCTTTCACTATATGGTTAATAAACTTACTATAACATTCCAAACGAACCCCATATTGTTTATTATTAATATATATATCCTTATCTAAGTCATTTGGCCGAACCTTAGATTTTTAGGAATAAAATAACAATTAATAATATAATATTTGATTTAAAAACTATTTTGTGTCAATTTTGACACTATTTGATATATGATTTTTGTGAAAGTCATAACAGAATTATATGTTCGAAC
>CAUJRU010004551.1:0-15574 GCA_963277665.1 Viscum album | reverse complement strand
ATAGTTGGAATCAAAGAAAGGTTTAGGTAATCATTGGAGACAAGGATGAGAAATTTTTTGAAAGAACCATGGGAATAAGTATAATTATAGCATAACATCCTATTGTTTTGGTATTGATTGTTGATGACCTATGTTAAATCCAAGGTGTCATAGATTTAAAAGAATGTTCCTTGATTTATCCATTATATATATTATTTTTTATAACTATGTTTTTTCCCACTATGATTATTGTTTCCAACATTATGGTTTTAATTTTTAATATGGGATTAAATATAGAATAGTGAAGTTGGGGTGGTAATAGGAATGCTTAAATATTGAAGTACCCTACTTGAGGTTGGTAATTTTAATTCATATATCGGATGAAAAGTCTCAAAAAATATTATTTCATATCCTCAATAATTATATATTTAATTAGTAGAGAAAACTCTTAATGGTATGCTGATCAAATATCATGATTATAATTTTTCTATGGTAAATGTTATTGGGAAAGTGCTTCATAAAAATCTCGTTAGTCTGCCTATAGTTGAATTTAATGTTATTAGAGGCATTTATTTACATTCATTATATAAACCCCTAAAAAAATTATTCAGTAAGGGATGTCATGTTTGATATTCTGGACAAAACTATGATAGTCTATTAGTGTGATGATAAACACTATCTTCTGATTGAAATCACATCCATTGTATGGATCTTGATTCCAATTCAAAAGGTGTATTTGTCACAAACTAGCCCGGGTACCCTGGTAACCTGATAACCGAGCTGACCCTAACATAGCCCAAAGGGCATTTCCGATCCCCACAGGTCGGTGACTAGCACCTAGAATCATACAACATACAAGTGGGAATGATTTCTGCCACAAGAATTCAAAAGAAAAAGAAACAAGACAGTAAGCATAACAAAAAGAAACCCCACTAGGAGTAATGTACTAGAATAAAAAGAGGCACAAAAATCCCAAAGTTCTACAACCCAAGTACTAAAAAGCGAAAAACTGTTCCAAATTCTCTAAGGACACAACTCACCAAGACCAGAGTTCAACAGCTAGATCCACCTCCAAGAGGACCCTTCCCTTTGCTCGATCCTACATGAAGAAAGTCTACAAACACCCGAAGAAAAAATTAGGGTGTGAGCCTAATCCCAGAAGGATACCACTAAAGATTCCATAACAGATGCCAAAAATTGATTATCCAATGAAATGATTTCAATTTTCAAATAAACAGGTTGGAAACTCAAAATCATATTTTAACAAACCATTCTATACATTTTCAAATGATGATAAAATCAATTTAAGCAAAGGCTTTACAATGATGGAATATTTCTAAATCAATGGATTAAGTATAAAAATTATATAAAACAGTTTATATAAATTCAGAAGGCATGTAAAGCAGTTAAAAATCATTGGCATACATTTATATCTCACATATAAATAAACAAGCGATCAACATGGTCATCTGCCAAAAGGTACGATATTATTAACAAGTTATAGGATCTTGAACTCTCTATATGAACTCAAAAAATGTGTATACACACGTCCCTATGATACTGGCCAAAGGAGACTCGTCACTAACCCTTCGGGGATGTGACCCACCGCAAGTATGTTTTAGAATGTTGTCGTAGCGTAGAGTGTATCCAAATAACCTGCTAACTACCTAAGGATTGCATGCGCTCTTACATGATGGGTGAACTATTTTAAGAATTCTTAAAATACGATCAATACCATTCTTCCATTTCAAAAGTGCCAACTTTATTACATTTAAAACCATGACATGTTTTATTAAAAAATATGCCTCTTTTACATGATAAAACCAATGGGTTTCTAGAAAGTCATTTTAAGCCATTTTCATATGTTTGAAATCCATTCAAAACCAATTACATCATTACACATTTAATTTCCACAATTAAATTCAACAATTTAATTGAAAACATTTCCATCAAATACACACTTTAAATTAAACAATTTATATCTACCATTTTTCCATAAATACACCCAATTCAATGGAAATGTGGGTTTCCAAAATTTTCATGCCAAAACCATTTCAAATACCTTGATTCACTAGAATTGATTTTTTTATCAATTTAATTGAAAGCAACTTGAGAAATTTAATTTTAATCAATTATTGAAATAAATTAAGCAAATACATTGATAATAAATTTGGAAAGTCGGGACAGAACCACCTACCTCGAGGGTTTTGACGAAAAACACAACGGTCGAGAACGCTCAAGAAAACCGGGTTTCTTTTTCAATAACCCACCCTAGATCTCTTATGCTAAAAAGATCAAGGCCAAAACTCATCCAAAAAGGTACCACACACTTAGATCCACCCACAACGGGCATGGATCTATGAAACTGAGAGAAGAGGAGAAGTAGATCTAAGTAGATCTAAGAAACCAATCAAGAACGATGAAGAAAGATCACATACCTCAAGAATATGGCTTCAATTCACCAAGAGGAGTCTTTAGATCACCTCTGGAATGATGGGACAACCTTCTCTGACCTAAGGAGATGAAAAATCCTGAGTTAGATCTAATTAGGAGGACAAAAGAGGAACATAGAGTCAAAACTGAGTGAGATCTACAATTTAAGGATCTCATTTAAGTGGTCACACGGTTAGTTCGCACGGTTTGAAAAATTGTGCGCTAGAAGTGTGTCAGCTACTGCATCGGCCACCCTTCACGCACGGTTTGGCTGCACGGTTTTATGAACCATGCACCGCTTGTGCACAACCCAATGTCCCTTAGTTTAGATTAAAAGTTCATCCAAACGTACCTCAAGTCTTTACTTCAAAATAGAGGTACATAGAAACATAGAAATGTACCTGAAAAAGTAACGTGATGTTACAACCTCCCCACCATAAGATCTTTCTGTCCCCAGAAAGCCTATGAAGAAGCCTCCACATCAAAAAGTGGTGGCCACTTCTCTCTCATAAGTGCCTTCCTTTCACACGTCTCATGAGAATCAGAACCATGCCACCAAAGTACATGGACCAGAGGTATCATTCTCCCACGAAGTACCATGGTCTCAGAATCAAAAACCCTGATTGGTCATTTAGTAACAGATAAATCTGGTTCAATCTCAAGATAACTCCACCTCACAATATGAGATAGATCATAGACATAATTTCGAAGCTGCGATACAAGGACCACGTTATGTATCGACGTCTGTTGTGGTGGTAGAGCTAGACGGTAAGCATGTTTCCCAATTAGACCAACAACCACAAAAGGTCCCACAAAATGAGGAGCAAGCTTCCCTTTCCACCCAAGCCATTGATGAACTAATCGGGGTGAAACTTTCAAGAACACCTGGTCAAAAAAGGAAAATTCTAAAGGTTTACGGTGATGATCAGCAGAAGACATTTACCTACTCTATTCTGACAACATTTTCTGATGAATCAACTGGGTCTTATCTGTTATCTCTTGGAGAAAACATGGTCAAACCAAGGAACTTTCACCAATCTATGACCAACATAGAGAAGATTTATAGGTATGACCATACAATGCCTCCAAATGAGCCATTTTGATCATATACTGATAACTATTGTTATAAGAAAACTCAACTAGCCCCAGATGATCATCCCAAAACCCACCAATGTCAAGAACACAAGCACAGAGCATATCCTAAAGGATCTGAATAGCTCTCTCTATATGGCCATCTGACTGTGGATGGTAGGCCATGCTCAAAAGGACCTGAGATCCCAGTTCCTCATAAAGGCCTCTCCAAAAGTGATAAGTAAACCGAGGATCCCAATCAGAGACTATAGCAGGAGAAACTCCGTGAAAACGAACAACTTCTTTCACATAGATATTTCCCAACTCCTCAACTTTGGTTGTATGTCGAATAGGTATAAAGTGAGCCAACTTGGTCAGCTTTCTGATCAGAACCCATATTGTGTTCTTATTCCTCTTGGTTTGAGGTATTCCAACCACAATGCCTATAGAGATTTCATCCCACTTCCATGTAGGGACTATAAGTGGTTGAAGAAAACCGAAGGTTTCTGGTGCTCGACTTTCACATTCTGGCATGTATAGAAATGAGATACAAACTCAGCCATGTCTTGTCTCATACCATGCCACCATAAATATCGCCGCATGTCATAGAACATCTTTGTGGTTCCTGGGTGTGTATCCCACTAAGAGTTATGGCATTCCCCCATCACATCGTTCCTTGCCAATAACGGCACACCGTAACGGTTTCGATAACACAAAACACCCACTTTGAAGAAATACCACTGGGTTTCGGTCTCCCCACTATAAAGAGAGTCCCTAATTATATGGAATTCATCATCTAGGTGTTGTGCATGAAGAAGTAACTTCAAGAGTGTAGAAGTAAACTGAACGCTGGCTAAAAAACATCATTCCCCTTCCACTAAACTCCAATATGCAACTGAGAAAAAATGATCCATCAAACTCCACTCTTCTGAAGATTCTTTAACAGCCTATGATGGAAGTTTCTTTCTTAACACATCTGCAACTACATTCCCTTTCCCCAGGGAATATGCAATGTCAATGTCGAAATATTGCAGGTACTCCACCCAACGCCTTTGGCGGAGATTCAAATCTTTTTGAGAGAATATATAACTCAAGATCTTGTGGTCATAATACATAGTGAACCTTTCTCCATAAAGGTAATGTCTCCAAAATTTAAGTGCATGCATTACAACTACAAGTTCAAGGTCATGGGTTGGATAGTTCTTCTCATGTGGCTTAAGCTGACGAGACCCATAGGCAACAACATGATTTCCATGCATGAGGACACATCCCATACCTGAACCTGATGCATCAAAGAAGACCACATAACCTATCCCAGCCATAGGAAGAGTTAACACGGGCACAGTAGTCAAAAGACACTTTATCTCAAGTAAAATATCTCTGACATTTATCATTCTTGGAAAATATAAATTTGAAAAGTTTTTAAGAAATCAGTGATAATATCCTACTAAGCCCAAGAAACTTTGAATCTCGAAAACATTTCATGGTTGTTCCCAAGTCATAACAGCCCTCACCTTCTCAGGATCAACTAATATTCCTTCTTCTAACACCAAATGTCCCTAGAATTTCACTTCCCGAATCCAAAAATATCATATTGAAAGCTTGGAATAATGTTGGTGATTCCTTAGTAGACTCAGAACTATTCTTAGATGATGCACATGATCCTCCTTTGATATGGAGTAGTCAAGAATGTCATCCACAAAGACTACCAAAAAAGTATCTATATACTCATGGAAAACCCTATTCATCAAAGCCATGAAAACTGCAGGATCATTTGTTAGGCCGAAGGGCATAACAAGGTACTCTTAATGGCCATAACAACTCCGAAAAGCGGTCTTATGAATGTCAGATTATTTTATCCTCAATTGATGGTAACCCGATCGAAGATAAATTTCTAAAAACCACTTCGAACCTTTCAATTGATCAAACAAATCATCAATTCAAGGTAACCGATATTTTTTCTTTATCATAACTCGAATGAGCATTCGATAATCAACACATAAGCGAAGAGAACCATCAACCTTCTTGGCGAAGAGAACTGGTGCTGCCCAAGGTGAGACACTCAGGCGTATAAAAACGTTCTCAAGAAGATCGGCTAACTGAGACTTCAATTATTTGAGTTCTGCTGGAGCCATTCGGTAAGAGTCAATACAAACAGGTTGAGTACCAGGCATTATGTCAATAGAAAAATAAACCTCTCTTACTGGTGGAAAACAAGAGAAGTTAGAAGGAAACATGCCAAGAAACTGAGCGACGACTGGAGGAAGATCACCACACATTGAATCTCTCTCTAGATCAAAAGTAAACACTGATATAACTTTTCCTAACTCTATATAAGAGGGTCTGGCTCTGCTTGACCTTGGGTCCCACTATCCTTTAAAAACAAGAGGCACGCCCTGGGTGTAGTAAGGTAAACCTGTCGAAGATAAAAATTGATCCGAGATTTATTGGAAATGATCCAATCCATCCCGAATATGACGTCAAAATATTTCATTTAGAGAACCATGAAACTCAAAGAATGATCAACATCTGATAGAGAGAAGACACATGTAGGACTACAAAGACCATTTTCTCTCATTGTACTAAGGGGTGTAGTAATATCGATCGCACAAGATAAAAGATCCATATGTCGGTTAAAAAGATTAACAATATGGGATGAAATAAATGAGTGAGATACACCAATATCAAAAGGAGTTGTCACTGAAGATGATTCTATATTAATGGTACCTCTCACAGTTGTAGGACCTGTATCAGCTACCTCTGGTGACTCTTCCACTGCGTGAAGAAGCTTTGTTCCGGATGCTTGTGGTAGGAACCCTTTTGTACGCGAAGAATTTGATTTCCCCACATCTTCTGGAGGTGTGGAAGATCCTGTTATACTACGTGGAGTAGAGATATGATGGCAAAATCTCTGTAAGTGCCCAAAACGTCCGCAAGAGATAAAGTTCATGGGTGCCTTAGTGCAAAACCTCTTAGAATGTCCTGTCTTTCCACACTGATAACAAGTCAAAGAAGCCCCTCCAGTTTCCACCGGAGGTCTGGAATGACTCTATTGTCGATAAATTCCATGAGAAACATCATGCTTCTACTTTCCTTTAAAGGAACCAACACTGCCAGTAGGAGGGAAAAGAACCTCCTTCAACCCTGACTTTCCTGCCAAGTCCATATCAACCATCATCGCCCTATCCAGCACATCAGCATAAGTGGGTAGCTTCAGTAGGAAAACATGAAAATGGATATCTAATCGAAGTCCCAAATCGAATCATCGAGCCTTTATCCTCTAATTAGATACAATCTCTAGAGTAAACTGTACTAACTCAGAAAAGTGATTTGCGTACCCAGTTATGATTTTGTTGGCCTGCTCAAGCTTGAAAAACTCCACAGCCTTGGCCAACACCATTGATTCTGGATAGAACTGGTTAGTGAAAGGAACCCTAAAGTCTTTCTACTCCAATCCTTCATATTTACCAGCCATCACCATCCTATCCCACCATCTCCTACTTTGTCCCTCCAGCACGAAGGTGACACACTTCAGCTTGATCACATCAGGTGTCTCGAAGAACCCAAATAGACGTTCAATCTTACGCAACCATTCCTCAGCATGTCGAGGGTTAGTGGAGCCTTTGAAAAATGGTGGCTTCTGGTGTAGGAACTCTTGAGAAAGACTTAGGATAATATCACCATGAGGATCTATAGTTGGAGTCTAAATAGGAACTAGAGGTGGCGCCTATCCTAGAGCTTGGACAGTGCGAACAATCACCTAAAAAAGAATCAGATCCACAATATGACTCTCTTGCTAAGATTCAGCAACAGACTCTTTTTGGATCCTATTCTCACGTCTTCTTGGAGGCATGATGTTACAAAACATCAGCAGATAAAAGAAAGAAATTAGATAAATCTCGTACATAATAACGAGGGAAACATGATCCCAACTAGTAGAACGTACATGATTTGGATTACACTCTATCCAAATCAAAATAGGGAAAAGAATAGAACTAATCCACAAGTATCCTTTCCCTAACCACCCCTGGTGACTTATGGTTCATTGTGGTGAGAGCTAGCCAGGCACTCAATGGCAAATACCTCCCAAGTACTGAAAAGAATACCCAAATGCATACTATCATAAAGGCAAGATTTCTAACCACCCTGTGATACCATTTTTTCATGAACCAGCCCGGGTACCCTAGTAACACGATAACCGAGCCGACCCTGACATAGTCCGAAAGGCGTTCGTGATCCCCATAGGTCGAAGAATAGCACCTGGCATTGTACAACATACAAGTGGGAACGATTTCTGCCACAAGAATGCAGAAGAAAAAGAAACAAGACAGTAAGCATAACAAAAAGAAACCCCACTAGGAGTAATGTACTAGAATACAAAGAGGCATAAAAAGACCAAGTACTAAAACCAAAGTACTAAAAAGGGAAAAACTGTCTCAAAGTACCTAAAGACACAACTCACCAAGAGTAGAGATCAACAACAAGATCAACCTCCAAGAGGACCCATCCCTTTTCTCGATCTTGGAAGAAGAAAGTCTACAAACACCCAAAGGAAAAAGTAGGGTGCGAGCCTAATCCCATCAGGATACCACCAAAGATTCTATAATAGATGCCAAAAGTATATTATCCAAAGAAAGGCATTCAGTTTTCAAATAAACTGGTATGGAAACTCAAAATCATATTTTAATAAAACATGCTATACATTTTCAAATGATAGAAAAATCAATTTAAGCAAAGTCTTTACAACGATGGATTATTTCTAAAATAATGTCTCAAGAAAAACATTTATATAAAACAGTTTATATAAATTCAGTAGGCATGTAAGGCATTTCAAAAGCATTGGCATACATTTATATCTCACATATAAATAAACAAGCGAGCAACATGGTCATCTTCCAAAATGTACGATAGTATTAACCAGTTATAGGATTCTACACTCTCTATGTGAACTCATCAAAATGTGTATACACACATCCCTATAACACTGGCCAAAGGAGACTCATCATCAATCATTCAGGGATGTGACCCACTACAAGTATGTTTTATAAAGTTGTCGTAGTGTAGAGTGTATCCAAATAACTCACTAACTACCTAAGACTTGCTTGCACTCTTACATGATGGGTGAACTATTTTAAGAATGCTTAAAATACGATCAATCCCATTATTCCATTTCAAATGTTCCAACTTCATTCCATTTAAAACCATGATAGGTTTTATTAAAAAATATGCCTCTTTCAGAAGATAAAACCAATGGGTTTCTATCAAATCATTTTAATCCATTTTCATAAGTTTTAAATCCATTAAAAACCAATTCCATCATTACACATTTCATTTCCACAATTAAATTCAACAATTAAATTGAAAAAATTTCCATCAAATCCAAAATTTAAATTAAACAATTTAAATTGCCTAATTTTCCATAATCACACCTAATTCAATAGAATTGGGATTTTCCAAATTTTTCATGCCAAAACCATTTCAAATACCTCGATTCAGTAGAATCGATTTTTTTTGTCAATTTAATTGAAATAAACTTGAGAAATTGAATTTAGATCAATAATTGAAATAAATTAATCAAATACATTGATAATAAATTTGGCAAGTCAGGACGGAACCACCTACCATGAAGGTTTTGACCAAAACCAAAACGGTCGAGAACGCTCGATAAAACTAGGTTTCTTTTTAAAGAACCCACCCTATATCTCCTCTCTTAAAAAGATCAAGACCAAAACTAATCAAAAATAGAACCACACACTTAGATCTACCCACAACGGGCGTGGATCCAAGAATCCAAGGGAAGAGGAGAAGTAAATCTAAGTAGATCTAAGAAACCAATCAAGAACGATGAAGAACAATCACATACCTCAAGAATCTGAATTCTATTCACTAAGAGGAGTCTTTGGATCACCTTAGGAATGATGGGAGAACATTATCTGACCTTAAGAGAAGACAAATCCCAATTTATAGCCTCTTAAGCAGACAAACAAGGCACTTAGAGGAAAAACTGGGTGAGATCTAGAATTTAAGGATCTCATTTAAGTGGCTCCATGGTTAGTTCACACGGTTTGAAAAACCATGCACTAGATGTGCGTCAGTTACTTCCTTGGCCACCCTTCACACATGGTTTGGCCACACGGTCAGACAAAGCGTGCGCTGCCCGTGTGGAAGCTAATGCCTCAACCTCCCCTCTTTCATGGTTTGGAGGCACGGTTTGACAAACCGTGCGTCGCTCATGCATAACACAAATTCCCTTAGTTTTCCTTAAAAGTTCACCCAAACGTACCCCAAGTCATTACTTAAAAATAAAGGTACTTAAAAACATAAAAAGGTACCTGAAAATGTAACGTGATGTTACAGTATTTATCCTTGATGTTTGGGAAGAAACTCAACATCAATGATATGTTTATTTTTCAATAGTATTTTAGTGTCTTTATATAAGTGTTTCATAGTTTCCTATCAAATCAAGATGTTGAGTTCTCAATAGAACCCATACGAAGTGGATAATGAATTTCAAATAATCTCTATAGAATGTAGTCCTTTTAGATGCCAAAATTGAGGAAGCGACTATAGGATAATTTTGTTAAGGGTTTTATTCATCCATGTGTGTCACCTTGGGGTTCACTTGTTCTTTTTATTAATAATAAAGAATGATCGATTCCACATTGTATCAATTATTGGTAATTTAACAATATAACTATCTAAAGAAATTATCTACTAACCTACATTAATGATTTATGTGACAAACTTTGTGGAGCTCAATACTATTATGGGATTAAACATAGTTATAGATGTCATTATTTGAGGGACAATAAGGAATACATACCCATTAAAATATTATTTTTCATGGTAGAAACACTATTAATATGGAGTAATCCCATTTGGAATTACTAATTCCCTATATATCTTTTTGGATTTCATATATATATTCTTTATATATTACCTTGTTTAATTTTCATTAGTCATTATATTCAATATTTTTATAAATTAAAAAATAATATATAAGCATTAATATCACTATAAAATTATGTTGAAGACCCTGAAGAAGGAGAATTTATATGAAAAATTTAACATGAGTGAATTTTGGCAACAAAATATATCATTTTTGGGTTATATAATCTCAAGAGAAGGTATATCCTTGGACCGGAAAATGATTGATATTAATGAACATTGACCCAATCCAACCAGATTTACTAATATCAAAAGATTTCATGGATTTGGGGGATACTATCAATGGTTTATGGATAAATTCTCATGATTTTATAATCCACTAAATATGTTAACTTGAATGGGATCCAAGTTCCATTGTACAGATGAATGTGAGGACTATTTCAAGAAGTTGAAGAGATGCTTAGTCAGTGCACCCGTGCTTAATTTACCTAGAAATGGATAAGGGTTTACAATCTGTATTGATTCATAAAATATTGTACTTAGATGTGTTCTCATGAAAAATGGAATGGTTATAGCTTATTTCTCATTACAATTGAGGGTTCAAGAGAAAAATTAAACAACTCATGATTTAGAGTTAGGTGTGGTAATTTTTTAATTAAATAAATAGATTCATTATATTTATAGAGAAATGGATGATATATATTCATATAATAGATGTTTAAATTATATTTTTAAATAGAATCAGTTGAATATGTTCTATTAAATATGGTTTGAGTTGATTAAACATTATGACGACTGAACAAGTAACCACCCTAAGAATGAGAATAAAGTGGCTGATGCTTTGAGTTTAAAGGATCATGATAGATTATCCACGATAAAGATACAAAAGATCCAATATTATATTTATTTTCAAAGTATAGATATCAATATATTGAAGGAATGAGAGAAATATTATATTTCATATATAAGGGTTATATAATATATCCATGTGAGGACTAAAGAGGCGTATAAGGAAGATATCGAGTTAAAGAAGAAGGTGAGAAATGTTAATAAGTTTAACATTTATTGTGAGGGAATGATAATGTATTAGAACTATGCTTATGTCCTACAAATACTAGAATTGAAGGACTTATGGGATGTGGCTCAAAGATCATCATTATCTAATTATTCTGGGAGTATTAAGATGTATAGAGATACGGAGGAGTGTTTTTGGCGAGACAACATGATGAGAGATATTTTTTAGTATATATATCTATTATAGTTATGTATGAAATTTAAGTCTAAGAGAAAAAAAGGATAAATGGATTTTATAACCACTACCTTTAATTGAATGGAAATGGGATAACACCACCATGTATTTTTTTCATCGGATTCATGAAACTTTCTGAAGCCCATAATGCTATTGGAGTTTTAGTCGATCTCTTTATGATGAAAAAAGACTTAATTTATACTATAGAATATATATCTCAAGATACATAATGCATAGTGGTTTTTTCATATCACCATTCAATAAATTTTAATTACCTTGGAGTTTAATATAGTGTACACACACTAGGGTCGAACACAATGAGACCACTTACACACTCAGATTTTCTTATTCTCACTATTATAAATGAATCTACAATAAAACAATAAAACTAATATATATTTGGATTTTTATTATAGATATACATATAATATAATATATATAATAACCAAAATTCCAAAAATAATGAAAAACAAAAGAATACATAATGAATATAGTAAAATAAAACTGCTACTCTTGAGGGTTTGTAGTGGTGTTATCATTATTATTTAAAACATTTCATCATTATTTTACTCAATGTAAATATTTTGAACATCCACTATACACTCTATAATTGGAATGGTATTAAACAAAATCTAGACCTATGCATATAGGAGTAATCTCTTCCACATCAATCTCTAATCCAAACTCAGCCATTTTAATGACTCCTATATCAAAGAGAAAGAAAATGTGTGAATGATGAAGAAGGAGACAAAAATAGAGAAAGTGGGGGCATCCAGTCACCAAATCATTTTATCCACCACTAAAATCATAGAATAAAATATGATAAATAATTAAATCATAATAATCTCAAACATCACCACTCCCCCCTCAAACAATAACGAGAGTTAACTCTTCATAATCATGGAGATAAATAGAGTTTTGTGGGAGAAACACAAAAATTGAAAAGAAGATAAAATTAATAGATGAAGAAGAGATGTACAATAATATATATTGAGAATTTAATTACTTTTATAGAAGTAATACTAACCCATTACACCCTAAAAATGGAAATTCTTTATAATAGAAGATGATACACCTATATATTGGGAATGAAGTCAAAAATATTCACTGAAAAAAATAACTATGAAGGCATGAACACGGATTAGAAAATAAATATAAAAATTGGGAAAATATGTATTCATAAATTTTGTTACTCTTTCATGTGAAAATATAAAATTTTAGGATTATTGGAAACCATAGGAAATAGTTATGGATGTTTTACTCCATAAATTTAATCTGGCTAGGTGATTATTCTTATTCCTATACAACAATATTCCAGACCATAATGACCTTCAAGAAGGAAAAATCAGGTAGGGCCACATACAATGAAATTATTCCCTAGATTTTTTCTTGGTTCATGTATAATTGTATCACCATTGGGTGGACCCTTATTAAGATATAAACTTATTTTTAAAAGAGTCCATATCTGTGCACATTTTTTGAGGATTGAATTGCGGGATGGTTGTGTTCCTCCAAATGATGGGTTGAGATTTATGTTCTAGAATAATTACATAAATCACATGTTATATGGAATCTAAAAAAAATTAATTTCACAATTTCAATTCACATAGAAATATTTATGAAATAAATATACAAATAAATTAAAATAGTTAAATTTTAAAAGTAGGACATTTTTTAAATTAATCTCAAATACCAAAAAAAAACCTAAAAATGTGACAATTTCCAATAAAATAACACTATAGTGGGAATATAAAAAATTAATTATAGTGTTAAATATGTTAAAATATTATTTTCATCACCCCTACACTTAACGATTTTACTCATAGGAAATCATAAATTATTCAATTAATAATCCTTACAATAGTAAAAAAATAAGAAAACATCCATGATATTTTCCAAAATAGAATTCCATCATGCATATTCAATGAAAAAAATTCCCTATCATTTTAATTCCTCAAATTTAATTTTTTTAAAACATCTTAAATCCATCCATGGCCCAATCACAGCCTACCTCACATTTAATTTTAAGTCACACTTCACTCAAGAGAAATTGAATCTGAAGTTATGCTCATAATTGGAAAAGATATGTATCGCCATAGTTTTGTGACAATTATAAATTCTCCACAGCATTACACATGAAAATATTTTCAATAATTTATTAATTTTCTTGGTGAATTATTTTTCTTTGCAGTTGTGGTAAATTTTTTTTAAAAATTTAAGGCTAAAAGAGGATGTTTGGCTCTTACATACAATGTAAGGATGAACCTGACACAAATCCCTTTAAAAATGTAAAACATAATACCAAAACATATTTTTTGAAATGGTAAATGAGACAAGTAGTTAAGAAAATGAATGATATTATCCAAAATTTTCACATATTTTTATTTTTTTATTTCTTAAATGTTATATAAAGTCTCAACATTTTCATATTTTTTTAAGGAGGATTAGTTAAAAATTAAATATAATAAATGAATGAAAATTCATGCCCTTTATTTTATACATGGAAATGAGTCACAGAATAATATACCATATGAAACTCAAAATCATCTCCATTTTTTTCCTATTTTATTTTTTCCATTTTTTATGAAGGAAAAGAAGATGAAAAAAATAAAGCACAATTAAATTATGAATCATGCCCAATTATATCATTATACACTACCCAAAAAGTTGACACACACTTTGCTCCACCAATTGATAAAATAAATCCCAAATAATGGACATGAAATTCATTTTCCCCAAACTCAAACATAAAATATCCATGAAAAAATACCAAGAGTGCAGGTATCTGTAGAAAAAACAACTTATAATGTGGCCAATACCAATAAGGAAATTATATCATCATTTTATAGCCTCTTTTCATGCCCCATTACACCTTTGGAGTAGCTAGGACATCCCATAGATGCTCAGTGAAGGTCTAGTTGTTGAGTTCCAGCATCTCTGGTTTAAGGGTTGTTGACTTGTTTTCTCTATTGGCTAAGGGTTTGTTGGGTGGATCATTTTTTTCTCCATGAGAGGTATTTCTGGTGACATTGAGATTTATAGATATGGATTGTGGTGGGTCCTTTGTACATATTGTTATGTCATTTAGGTGGAGATCAATATGGTGATGGTTTTTGAAAAGTGATTTTTTGACTACGTCAATTGGATTTCGATGTGAATCTTCAGTGTGAACCTGGTGTGATGTAAACTATGTGATTATGTATTGGTGTGTAAATTTGTTTTTTTATGTGATCTATTTTTTTCCTATGGTATTTAGTTTAAGGGAATTTTCATCCAGATCTTCTTCTGTGGATTCCCTGGATGAGGTTTAGAATAGAGAGTTTTCACCAAATCATTTCTATCTAGAATTGGATGATTGAGAGGGTATGTATTTTTTCCATCGGTACCAAGAAAGTATATCTATTCTCTTGATAGCTATCCAAGCAGCGATCAGAAGTTGGAGGATAGAATTAACATTTTTAATGATGGTGAGGGGATTTACTTTACTGACTTGATCTGGTTTTATGGATATTGGACCTTTGGGGCTTGAATTTTTATTTTATGACTTTGATGTCATGTTAGGTTCCCCATCATACCTTCAAAGGGGTTTATGATAATAAAAAAAATTGATTTTCAATCTAAATAAACTATGTGTATTGAAATGAATATTTTGAAATGGTTTATAATACATTAAAAGACGAGAAAAAATTTGAGTCAGTGTTTCATGGGCATAGATTTCAATAAATCAATCAAAATCATAAATGTTTTTGAAAACCAAACTCAGGGAAAATGTTCGCCGGTCATCAATAATTAAGAATCCTTTATTTCAAAATTCATTTCAATCATATAAAAATGAAATTTGAAAATTATTAAAATATTTATTTAAAATCAAGTGTTCAAAAAAATGAAAAAATAGAATAACACAAAAAAAGTAGAAGGATGTTGCACTGGTCTTCAAGACAGTAGCGTATTGGT
>CAUJRU010004550.1:0-15587 GCA_963277665.1 Viscum album | reverse complement strand
GCTTTGAATTCTATCAAACATTCCCTTCAAAATATTTAATCAAATATGTCTACATATAAGATTATAACCTACAAAAAATATATATATTAAATATATATTAGAAGGTTATATTGAAAACTTAAATCCATCACAGTCCCATTTCCCAAGAGGTTTCTTGATACTCAAAACATGAGATATCATTTCTACATGCAACGCAAATTGTTTTACCATATGTGAAGAAACAAAATATTAGGATGAACAAGTATATAAAAGACAATAATAACTATTAAGTTATGAATAATGGTACCTTTCACCATCAAGGGACAAAGTATTTCAATAATGTTGACCTTCTCAGATCCATACAATTTTCATTCTATCCCCCTTGGGTAATCATTTGTCCACTGTTGATGTGGTGTCATCCGTACTACTAAGGTATTCATGGAATCAACTTAACTTACTTTATTTTTAGGGAAATAAATATCTTAATGAGATAAACCTGATTGATCATGATATATCTAAGAAATATATGATCCTTTCCCCCTTTTTACTTCAAATAACAAGTGAAATAATTATTAAGGTGTCCTATTTTTCTATAATTTTAGAACTCCTAATACAATGATCTTTGTTCAATTTTCTTCTGCTCTAATGAACTAAATTCAAAAGAATGTGGTTTATATTTACAATATGGTTAAAGTGAGGTGGATCCTTTGGATTACTTATTTAGTGCTCTAGTTCCATGGATGTAACTCTCCTTTCATTATTTATTTCCACTATCGGGGTTCTCCACTATGCCTAGATAGATGAAGGTATCACCACTAATATGGTTTCAATTAATATATTTTCTTAACACCATCAACTTTTTTACCATATATAAGTAGTTCCCAAGGTAGAACATCAAATCCTTGAACTGAATATCTGGATCCATACCAAAATTAAATATGCATTTTTAGAGATATTCACTTAGAGTAACCTATGATGGAAAGTGAGAAAGGTAAGTGCACCATGCTACATATTCTATAACTAACAATATTCTTTAATTTAGAAAATGAATTTTATCATTTAAAAAACTAAAAAGGTATATGGGTTGAATTATTAATTAAATAATTCCTAAAATTATTCCCAGGTAATTCCTTGATTAATCTTAGATTAAAAATCTAAGTATCACCTTTTTTATGCCCAATCCTTAAACATGTACACTTTTATCTTGACCTCAATTTCAAATAGAGTTCTAAGGAAATAAAATATTATGTTTATTGTATAGATCTAGGATTATGGTTGATGATTTCATGAATCTCCTTGAAATTTAGGTGGATTCTACCTCAATAATTTTAATGAACAATCCACATGATGTGGTTCCTCAGTTTGAGTTACATTTTCAATAGCCAATAATACTTCCATAATTTGTTGGAAAAGTTTTTGATTCACTTATGGTATTGGTGGAACCAATTTATTTTTTATAAACCTTGTGATGGTTTATGACTCTTCTGACTAGAGGCATCCTTCTATAACCATCAAAATATAAACCACTCAATTATCATAACAATATCTCATAATATTCTATATATTAAAACAAATTAGAAAGATAAACATCATAAAAACATAATTACAAAGTAAAATTTCTTGAAATACCATATGAATAATGATGTCCTAGTTGGTAGTCCCCATACCAATTCATGAAACCAAAAAAAATCATTTGTAAAACTATCCATGATGAAAAAACAACATGAAGATATGTTTTTAAAAAAATTATACTTACACCACCTTGGTATCATGAAATTTAGTATAAATATGTTTGATACACCTTTTTACGCCCAATATTTCATGTTATGACAAATCCAATCTTCATGCATACCATTCCAACTAATAGAATGTACGCAACTAGAAATATTTGTAATATCTCAACCCAAACCCATAATCTTGGGAAGGAATAGAATGTCACTAAACTTATGTAAAATACCCTGATACAAAGGATGAAAATAAATTTCAAGGGTATATGTAATCATTGGGGAATTATTTACACTAAAATAATATAGCATGTGATAAAAAAATGAAGCATAATAAAATGAATATAATGCCTAATATAAAAACCAGTAGGAATTTATTAAAATAATAAAAAATCATAATCATTTTCATAGAAGTAAATTAGACCCCACCAATTCTACATAAAAAAATACCCAAAGACACTAATATGACCAAGGCATTGATTTGGAAACACAACTAATTCCACCGAAAGATATCTCCAAGATCTAAATCCAAAATAAAAAGACCACAACATCAAGGTGCACTATTATTAATGAATAAGACCTTATCCTTACCTATATCATGGTAAGTGAAATCTTTAAATTTAATAAGGTGAATATATAGGGGGATGAGTATGCAACTTGGTAGTAAAACCATAAGACTTCCCCAACATTCCACTAAAAAATAACATAATAGAAAAATTTATATGCAATAGGAAGGGAGGATAAAACTAGTTATTATGGGCACTATATATAAAAGCAAAGAAATAACCCACATAAAAAGTACACCCAAGCCCTTAATATAAACACCCATGCAACACACAACACAATTCATATCCGATTAAAGTAGTCTCTTTGAACATTTCAACTCATGAGTAGAAAACCTGACCCACCAGTCTAAACATTCACTTATAGGTATAATCCAATGTTCCTATAACACCCCAATATTTTAGTACATTTTTACATTGATAAAATACTACGTTTAATAGATTTATTTGCACAAAACACCAATCTAAAATTAAATTTGATACAATTCATTAGTATAAAATTATAAAAAGAAAATATAGTCATTGTAATGTAGCCATTAATTTAGATGGAATGAATAAAGGTAATCACATTTTTCAATATACATAAAAAGAAACATAAATTATTATTTTAATATCAATGCATTAATAAAATTGAATTAAATGTAGCTAAAAAAATAAAACCTTATAAAAATAAAAATGTATTTTTATAAAATTGAAATTGTATATGCTTTATTTTATGAAAATAATTATAATATAGATAACATATATTTGGTATGAATAATATATTATGCACAACATAATTAATAATTGATATGAAATAATATTTATAACACTTAAAAATATTATTTTTCAACAAAAATAGTTTTCATTTATATTTATTTCATTTAAAAGTAAATTTATAAATATAACAATTTTTATAAAATTAACTTCATTTTTTAAATATCAATTTCAATATAATCTTAAAATTAATTTTATAGAATTTTCTAAAAATAATAGGTGAATAGTATAAAATTTCATTTTTATAAATACCATATCTTTTTTACATATTAAAAAATATAAAAAATGCCATGGTCACGATTAGATTTAAGAAGTAAAATTCTTTATTTAAATAAATATTATGTTGAATTTAGATAACCAATATTTCCCATTTTGAAACGTAAGTAATATTTATTTTTATAAGCACTATTTTTAGTCTTTATCTTTAAAATAATTTTCACTAGGTATAATTTAGTTTTATATATATTTCAAAGACATGAAACTCTTACATATTAATTATTAACAAATTAATGTCATATAAATAAAAAACATTGATAATTTTATCCTAAACATTATTTTATTTCTAAAAAATACACTTTTCCAAAAAATAGTGTTTAAATGTTATGTTCTGTAAGAACCCGGTTATTATTTTGAGGTACGGGTTTCTTATTTTCTCCTTTCCTTTAGTGTTTTTGAGAAAATATGGAAAATGGGGAAAAATCTTTATTTTTGGAAGTACACGCCGTGTAATTTTCCACACGCCGTGTACTTCTGGCCGTGTGGAATGAGTACACAGGGCGTGTGGCCATACTGGCGAAAAAGGGTGTAGGAACAGACTACATGCCGTGTAGTGGTCCTTTACACACAGTGTAGTCAGCCGGCATGTGAATAGTATGGCGGTGGCCAGCTGTGCGACAGAACACGTCGTGTTCTCATGTAGACACTCCGTGTAGTCATGTCGGCAGGTGAACAGTGCCACACTGGCAGGAAGCCACCCGAGGAACAGTTTAAAAATGGGAAGTACACGCCTTGTACTTGGAAGTACACGCCGTGTACTTTGTTTTTTAGCTTAAAATGGGAAGTAGCCTCCCCTGTTCACAGGGAAGTCTTATAACAGGAAGAGAGCTCGGGAGAAGAAGGCTGGAGCTTTGGAGATTCGTCGAGCATTCGTCGGGAATCTGTTTCCACCTCGGACGATCTCGTTGGAACCACGCGGGTAAGCCCTCCCTTCTCCTTAAGTAGTTCTGTCCAATTATTCCTCTAACTGGAGTTATTAATGTTTAAACGGAGTTTCTTCTACTTCAGATCTATGTGTTCTTGGGCGTTTCTGGAATCGACATTCACGTATAACGTTTGTTAGCATTAAAGGTAGGTGGCTTGGTGTTTATTTTTCCAACTATCGTGTGTTTTGTGTGTTTTTGAGCTATGAACCAATATTTGGGAAATCTTGTAGCTGAGTCCAGGGCTATTTTAAATAACTATAATTGTATAAGTAAATAAATGTGATATTAAAATGTTGTTTGGGATCGTTGCTTGGATCTAGGACCACCCTAGGGGGTGCCTTCCTCTGTTTAGCCGTTTGGCCAGGATACCCGAGGGTATGCCTTTAATGTAATGAATGTAGAATTTCCTTGAGAGGAATTTCTTGTTTATTTCTTGTTTACATGTTGGGCTTGGCCCAGTTACCTGTTAGCTTGAGGGAAGTGTTGGGATTAGCCTGTGGGCATTGTACTACTTAGCCTGTGGGCAACTTCTTCTGTGCCTGTGGGAAAATGATTCTATGCCTGTGGCCGACACTTCTTAAGCCTGTGGGTAAAATCCGTATACCTGTGGGAAGGTTCATGTGTTTGGTTTCTCTTTACCCGGGGGTAGGAGTTTTATGTTTCTGAGGACATTGTCTGTTTACTTAGAATATTCACTGTGGTGATATTTTTAAATGAATGATTAAATGGATATTAAAATGAAAATATAACTGGTTAAGTTAGTTACTTTCAGTACTGCTTACTTTATTGCATTTTACTACTGCACACTGTTGTTGCATGCTTTCACACAGTTGGGCACATGCCTTTAGTGGGAGCCTACTGGGAATTTATTTCTCACAACCTGTTTGGGTCATGATTTTTGGCCCAAACAGATTACGTTTCTACAGGTATGGATAAGGGAAAGGGTCCTTATACATGTACTTGATTGCTGCTGAGGTGTAGGAGATCATGAGACCGAGCATTGGATCGCGATGCAGCTGGCTATTCTGTTTTGCTTTTATATACTTGTTGTTCAGTTGTATTGTATTGCAGTGTAACATGTTCTGGCTGTTTTATAGAATAGTGACATGCTGCATCTTCATATATATATGACAGCAGGTTTCCTTTTTGTTTTCAGTTGTCCATTTCAGTATATATACTGTTGCTGCTTCTGCTATTGTTGTATATTTTATTTCATTCCGCTGTGCTACACTTTGACAAATTGGGGTATAGTTTCCCCAATATCAGACATGGGCCCTCACGGCTAGTCGGAAGCCTCTGGAGTTTGGGGAAATGCGCTTGAGGTCACGTGGACAACCGAGTTCGGGGCACCCGTTGAGTGGCACCTGGGACCGGGATGTTACAACGTGGTATTAGAGGGGTTCTTTTCTATGACTTACTATTTGGAGCCTTAGTCGGGGATAGGACGAGAACGATAGTTGGTAATAAGCTGTGCCTGGGCGTAGCTAACCCGTGTAGAGGGAAAATCCAATTTACCACGTGTTGCAATTTTACTGATTTTTCAATTTTACAGTTGATTTGTTTTCACTGAAGGGTGACTCACTTCTGATTGTGATGTTATATTTTATCTATGGGATGTATTTTATTGTAACCCGATGAGATGAGGGTATTCCATCTCATGCCTCATTTAGGAACATGTTAGAAATCACATTCCATGCATAGTTCCATGCCATGTAGGTGCATTAGAAATTGAATGTTGTTGTGATAGTTGTTGTTCTAGAAAAGCATGTTGTTGTGATAGCTGCTTTGATAAATACCTTCTATGTGATACGGTATTATTTTGTGATCCTGTTAATAGAATGGACTCCAAACTTTGGTTTTTGGGGAGTATGGGCCCCCATTTACTGGAATTTGGTGGATCATTGACTGTTTATTTTATTATAACATAGATAAGATGTCAAACTATGATTCGTGGGGAGTATGGGCCCTCACGGATCAGAATTTGGAACTTAGGTGTTGTTTTCAGTGTTTTCTGGGTTCTAGAGAAGTTTCTAAGGCATAATGTCCGAAAACCCAGTATACACGTTGTGTAGTACTTTGGACACGCCGTGTATGTTCTTTTGTTCAGGAAGAAAAATAAACTTTTTTGAGTACACGCCATGTACCCAGAGTACATGTCGTGTAGTCTCTTCCTGCATCACAAACCATGTGGGTGGCGACACGGGGAAGGGAAGATGCTTGGGGAGAACATGCCGTGTACCGAATGTACACACTGTGTAGTGTTGACCCGGAGTCCGCCCATGTAACTAACAACACGAACGGAGGAGACCATAAGACATACACGCCGTGTCCACTATGGAACACACCGTGTAGTCTAACCTGGGATCCGGTCGTGTAACTAACAACATGGGTCGGTGTGATCCCTTCAAGTACATGTCGTGTGTATATCGAACACTCTGTGTAGAGTGAGTCATGTATCCGGCCATGTAACTAACAACACGAGTCGGCTGAGCGCATCTAGTACACGCTGTGTACCTGTGGGAACATTCTGTGTAGTCTTGCCTGAGGACATACTGTGTGGTCTTAGCCGTGTGACTGGGAAATGGGGTGGTGTACACGCCGTGTGTGGGTGTAACACGTCGTGTAGTGTCAAGCCGAGGAGTCGTCCATGTCACAAGTGACACGGGCAGTTGGAAATAACACCATACACGCCGTGTAGATGATATAGACGCCGTGTAGTTTTGTTCGAATGGGATTCGTGTGGCTTAGCCGTGCAGAAGGTCCCGGGCAAGGGAAGAGAAGTCAAGTAACCACCGTGTAGTCAGTATACATGCCATGTAGTCTTGTTTTGAAAATTTTTAATGCCTTCTTCCTCCTTTTCCCTTTTGGGTTTCTTCGTTTTCGACCTTGATAATCTTGAATCTAAGGCCTGTATTTGACCTTGTAGTTTCATGCCGCCTAGACGACCGTGCGTTGTTCGCTAGGAGAGCGGCGACACCTATACTCCAGATATGGTGGGCCTTGGGCTACCAGTTTGTCCTCCAGCAGACCCATATGTGGCGCCAGCCGTTATACCAGACACAGGCGTGGAGGCGCAGTTTCGGGAAGGCTTTATGCGATTCATGCAGACCTTTCAGGGAGCACCGCTGACTGCCACATCCATGGCTGAGCTGACACGTATCTTCCAGCAGCAGAATCCGCATACATTTTTAGGGGATGGTGGACCATAGGCTGTAGAGTCTTGGCTAGGATCGATGTAGACTATTTTCGAGCATCCTGATACGCCTCCAGGGCAGAGGGTCAAGCTCGCGACATACATGCTGCGTGATTCTGCCAAAAGGTGGTGGGAAGTTACCACCAAGTCAGAGCATCACAGAGACATGGAGTTGGAAGATTTTCAGGCAGTCTTCTATGACTTCTTCTTTCCAGAGATGCTAAGGGAAGATAGAGCTCGAGAGTTCATGAATCTGTAGCAGGGCGCTATGTCAGTGATGGAATATTCTGCTCGTTTTACTGAGCATCAGCGTTTTGCACCCCTGCTGGTGGGTGATGAGACGTTGAGAGCCAGACGTTTTGAGGATGGTCTTCATTATGACATCTGGGAATTGGTGAATGTGTTAAGGTTGCCTTCAGTACATGCTATTGTAAACCAGGCACTGACTACAGAGAGGAACCGGTGAGAATCTAGTGGTTTGGGTGAGGGTTGTTCATCACCAGTTACTAGTACTATTTCTGCTGGAAAGAGTAAGAGACATATGGACTTCTCTCAGGGTGGCAGTACCAGTCAGAAGAATGATTCAGGTGTCTAGGTCATGTGCTAACAGTGTGGTAGAGAGGGGAACAAGAGGCCATAGTGTCCATGAGACCTAGTGGAGTGCCGAGCTTGTAGCAGGATGGGTCATCTGTAGTGCTTTTTCAGGGCGTTTCCACTGATGGCTAGTGAGAGGGGTTTTGTGTAGACTCTGCGTGCGAGAGCAGGAACGATGGCTTCTTACCAGTCAGGGAACTGGAATACGCCAGGGAGAGAAGGTAGAGATGGTGGTCGTGGTCGTGGTAGCTAGACCCCAAGATCACAGAGGCAACAGGGCGGGACAGCTCAGGGTAGTCAGGCTGTGTCGTAGGGCCGTGACACTGGCCAGACATATGCAGTGCAACAGACCCAGCAAGAGCAGGATCTCAGACCTTCTATAGTAAGAGGTACTATTCTAGTAGCTTCTGTCTTATCTTTAGTACTTTTCGATATGGGTGCTACACATAGTTTCATATCTTTACCCATTGTGGAGAGCCTTGGGCTCTCTGTTTTTTCTTCTTCTGATATCATGACACTAGACACTCCGTTGGGGACTAGAATGGCCGGTGTGCGTCAATGTAAGGAGTTCCCCCTTGAGGTTGGTGGGTGTCACTTTCTTTGGGACATCTATGTGTTAGAGATGACAGCTTATGATGTCATTCTCGGGATGGACTGGTTAGTTCCATTTAGAGCCTTTGTAGACTGCTATCGTCGTAGGGTGCATTTCACGTCACCAGAGGGAAGGGAGTTTCTATACAAGGGTGAGTGGGATGTTCAGGTGAGTCCAGCTGGACCAGAGAATCATGGGCGAGGTGGAGTCACATCCTAGATTGCGAGTTTATATTTCGATGACCAGGGGATGTGTCAGGTAGATTTCCCTCCAGTGGTTGATCATTTCAGGGATGTCTTCCAGGATGAATTTTTAGGTCTACCTCCGGAGCGAGAGGTGGATTTCTCTATTGAGCTTGTCCCAGGGGAAGCACCGGTGTCCATTCCTCCTTATAGGATGGCTACACCTAAGTTGCAGGATCTCAAGAGGCAGTTAGAGGAGTTACAAGCAAAGGGTTTCATCTGACCCAGAACTTCTCCTTGAGGATCTCTGGTCCTTTTTGCGTAGAAGGCGGATGGTACCCTTAGACTCTGTGTGGATTATCGGACTCTGAACCAGTTGATGGTCAAGAACCGATATCCCTTGCCTAGGATTGATGATTTTTTTGATCAACTTTGTGGAGCATGAGTGTTCTCGAAGATTGAATTGAGATCAGGATATCATCAGCTGCGTGTTAGACCATCTGATATACCTCTCACAGCTTTCAGGAGCAGGTATGGTCTATACGAGTATACAGTTATTCCATTCGGACTCACAAACGCACCGGCAGTTTTCATGGCTCTGATGAATTGTGTGTTCCATCCTTATCTAGACTCTTTGTGGTACTATTCGTGGATGATATCTTGGTTTAATCTCACACTTGACACGACCATGCCACCCATCTTGAGATCGTATTAAGTACACTGAGAGAGCATCGGCTATATGCTATGCTCTCAAAGTGCCACTTTTGGATGGACCAGATTCACTTCCTGGGTCATATCATCTCAGAGGCAAGAGTTTCCGTGGACCCAGAGATGGTGATAGCAGTATATTCTAGGGAGCATCCCAAGAACATGTTTTAGATATGGAGTTTCTTAGTGCTATCTAGTTACTACATACATTTCATCCAGGACTTCTCCCGCTTAGCCACACCATTGATGGGTTTGACTAACAAGGGTGTGAAGTTCATTTGGACAGAAGCTTGTGAGATAGCCTTTCAGGACCTGAAAGGAAGGTTGACATCATCACCGGTCCTGATACTCCCAGAGAAGGGGAAGAGCTATATAGTTTACTGTGATGCATCGGGTATTGGGATGGGAGTAGTGTTGATGCAGGGCGATCGAGTTGTTGTGTACGGGTCTCAGTATTTGAGGCCACATGAGAGGAATTACCCGACGCATGATCTCGAGTTGGATACAGTTGTTCATGCATTGTTCTCTTGGATACATTATATATTGGGAGATCATTTTGTGGTTTTCACCGACCACAAAAGCCTCAAGTATATCTTTACTCAGCGTGACTTGAATCTGAGACAGTGAAGGTGGGTTGAATACCTTCAATCTTTTGACTTTGAGCTTGCCTATACACCTGGTAAAGGTAATGATGTAGCCGATGCACTGAGAAGGAAGACTCAGATACAGGCAGTGCAGGAGGCCAGTGGTGAGTGGAAGCTCATGGATTTGTTCTATGAGATGCATTTGGGGTTGCATTACAGTCAGGGGAAAACTTATTTTTCACCTTTATCTGTGACTTCTACCCTCCTGGATAGAGTGAGGATGAGACAACTATCTGATCCAGAAGGCCTAGTTCTATGGGAGTTAGTGGCAAGTGAGGACCCTTCTTCTGGTTTGATGATCGGTGATGATAAGGTTCTGTGTTTCCATGGACGAGTGTGGGTTCCAGTGGATGCACGCGAGGAGCTGATGCAGGATTATCATGCTTCAGCTTGGGCAGTTCATCCTAGGGTTACCAAGATGTACCGAGACTTGAGACGTCAGTACTGGTGGCCGGGTATGAAGAGTGATGTAGCTGGTTTTGTTATGAGGTGTTCCACCTATCAGCAGGTGAATGCAGAGCATCAGATACCAGCTGGGCTATTATAGTAGTTACCCATTCCGGAGTGGAAATGGGATGATGTCGTGATGGACTTTGTGACTGGGTTGTCGAGGTCACCTAGAGGCAATGATGTCATGTGGGTTGTTGTGGACAGACTCACGAAGGTAGCTCACTTTTTGCGGATCAAGGAGACCTTCGGAGTTGACGAGATCGGGAGGTTGCATATCCGAGAGATCGTACGTCTTCATGGGGTCCCTCGTTCTATCATTTCAAAATAGGGATGCTCGTTTTACGTCTCATTTCTGGTAGAGTTTTCAGAGCGCACTGGGTACACAGGTGCTTCTGAGCACAACCTACCACCCTCAGACCGATGGCCAGTCAGAGCATACGATACAAGTTCTTGAGGAAATGCTGCGTTCATGCATCCTAGACTTTGGGGCCACTTGGGAGAAGCATATACCCCTAGTCAAGTTTTCCTATAACAATAGTCTTCATGCGACTATTGAGACGGCACCATATGAGGCTTTATATGGTATGCCAGGTCGATCACCCTTGTGCTGGTTAGAGGCAGGTGAGGCAGCTTTACAGGGACCATGTCTCGTGCAGGAGACTTCTGAGAAGGTCTAGTTGATTCAGAAGCGGATGGCTACTATGCAGTCTCGTCAGAAGTCTTATGTTGATCGCCGTAGACAACCTTTAGAGTTCGTGGTCAGGGATCAGGTTTTCTTTCTTGTTTCGCCGAGGCAGGGACACAGACGGATCAGGAGACATGGTAACCTTTCACCGAGGTATGTGGGGCCATTTGAGATTCTGGAATGAGTCGGGCCAGTTTCCTATCGGTTGCAGTTACCACAGAGGTACCAAGCCATGCACGACGTCTTCCATGTATCTTAGTTGCGCCTCTATCATTCAGACCTGTCTCACACCTTTCAGCCAGAGGAGTTTGAGCTTCAAATGGATGTGTCCTTTGAGAATCATCCAATTAGTATCGTTGATAGGAGCATGAAGGTTCTCTGAGGCTGGTTCGTTCCTCTCATACGGGTGCTATGGCAGCATCTTTGAGTGCAGGATGAAACCTGGGAGTGGGAAACCGATATACGTGCTCAGTGTCCAGAGTTATTCTTACCTATATCTTCTCCACCCTTGGAAGGGAAATTCGGGGACGAATTTCTTTAAGGGGGGAAGTTTGTAAGAACCCGGTTCTTATTTTGAGGTATGAGTTTATTATTTTTTCCTTAAGTGTTTTTGAGAAAATATGGAAAAAGGGGAAAAATCATAATTTTTGTAAGAACACGCCGTGTACTTATGGCCGTGTGGAATGAGTACGCAGGGCGTGTGGCCATGCCGGCGATGAAGGGTGTAGGAACCAACTACAAGCAGTGTAGTGGTCCTTTACACGCCGTGTAGTCAGTCGGCATGCGAATAGTAAGGCGGTGGCCAGCTATGCGACAGAACACACCGTGTGCTCATGAAGACACGCCGTGTAGTTATGTCAGCGGGTGAACAGTGCCACAATGGCGGGAAGCCGCCAGAGGAATAGTTTAAAAATGGGAAGTACCCACCGTGTATTTGAAAGTACACGCCGTGTACTTTGTTTTTTTCGCTTAAAATGGGCAGTATCCTCCCATGATCACAAGGAAGGCTTAGAAAGGGAAGAGAGCTCAGGAGAAGAAGGCCAGAGCTTTGGAGATTCGTCAAGCGTTCGTCAGGAATCTGTTTCTGCCTCGGACGATCTCGTTGGAACCACGCGGGTAAGCCCTCTCTTCTCCTTAAGCAGTTATTTCCAATTCTTCCTCTAATGGGAGTTATTTACATTTAAATGGAGTTTCTTCTACTTCAGATCTACACCATTCTTGGGCATTTCTGGAATCGACATTCACGTATAACGTTCGTTGGCGTTAAAGGTAGGTGGCTTAGTGTTTATTTTTCCAACTGTCATTCGTTTTGTGTGTTTTTGAGCTACGAACCCATATTAGGGGTATCGTGTGGCTGAGGCCATGGCTATTTTAAATGCCTAGAATTGTATAGGTAATTAAATGTGATATTAAAATGCTGTTTGGGATCATTTCTTGGATCTAGGACCACCCTGGCGGTGAGTTCCTATGTTTAGCTGTTTGGCCAGGATACCCGAGGGTATGCCTTTAATGATATGAATGTAGAATTTACTTGAGAGGAATTTCTTGGTTATTGCTTTTTTACATGTTGGGATTGGCCCGGTTAGCTGTTATCCTAAGGGCAGTGTTGTGATTCACCAGTGGCCGTTGTACTACTTAGCATGTGGTTAACTTCTTCTGTGCCTGTGGGCAGATGATTTTGTGCCTGTGGGAGACACATCTTACGCCTATGGGAAAAATATGTATGCCTATGGGCATATTCTTGTGTTTGGTTTCTCTTTACCCGAGGGTAGAGTTGTACGTGTCTGAGGACATTAGCTGTTTACTTAGAATATTCACTGTGGTGATATTTTTAAATGAATGATTAAATGGATATTAAAATTTCAATATTACTGGTTAAGTTAGTTACTTTCAGTACTGCTTACTTTATTGCATTTTACTACTGCACACTGTTGTTTCATGCTTTCACACAGTTAGGCACGGGCCTTTGGTGGGTGCCTACTAGGAATTTATTTCTTACACCCTGTTTGGGTCATTCCTTTCGGCCCAAACAGATTATGTTTCTGCAGGTATGGATAAGGCCAAGGGTCCTTATACAGGTACTTGATTGTTGCTGAGGTGTAGGAGAGAACTGGACCGAGGATTGGCTCACGATGCTGCTGGATGTTATATTTTTCTTTTCTGTACTTGTACTTTGGTTGTATTGTATTTCAGTGTAACATGTTCTAGCTATTTTATAGAATAGTGCCATGTTGCATCTTCATATTTATATTACTGTTGTTTTCCTTTTGTTTTCAGTTGTCCATTTCAATATATATACTGCTGCTTCTTCCGCTGTTGTTGTATATTTTATTTCATTCCGATGCACTACACTTTGACAAATGAGGGCATAGTTTCTCCACTATCAGACCTGGGCCCTCGCTGCTAGTCAGCAGCCTCTGGAATTTGCGGAAATGCACTTGACAATATTTAAATCAAATTTTGAATCATTATATCCAAATAATGTACTGTGGATAATTATATTTTTTATTCCAAAAGGGAAGATGGTAGAATAGCCAAGAAGGGTGTAAATTGGCCTTTTTAAAATAAATTTTAAAATATATTATACTATTAAAGATAATTAAATATAAATAAAGTAAATTGAAAGAGAATATTTCTATAGTGGTTTGGATGTAAATGATCCCAGTCCACTTTACACCCTAATTTTGAATTGAGAGATATGGAACCCACTAAAATGGAATATTATAGTGAATCTACCACACCTGTAGTCATAACCCAATTACAAAACCTTTTTCCTTGGAAGGATTAAACCCAAGACTGAATTTCCTTTTACTACCTAGAGGCATAACCTGAACAATCTTTCCATTTACCCATCGGGTGGAAAAACCCAATGCCTAACATTTTCTTGAGAGACACATCCCACTATCTTGCCTTTTAATGGGTATTATAATGCTTTATAATTATCTATAGATAAATACATATAAAGAAGTAAATCCATAGAACCAAAAGAATGATTCATAGTTTGAGTGTTGAGGCTAAAAAAAACTCTTCAGTAGTAAAGTATCAAATGATTCTAGTTTAGTAGAGAGTAGTATTTGATTTCCAAAAAATAAAAAACTTGTATAGTTTAGTAATATACTCAACCATGTATCTATTCCTACATTAGTTTTATATAATCTAATTTATAGAGTTTCTTTATGCAGAAAATCATTAAAATTTGAAGAAAACTACATCTCTATTATTCCAAAAGTAAGATCCGTGCTTGTGAAACCATCGAACAACTTCAGAGTTTTCCATGATTACTTCTCATATAATATTCTACATGTAAATCAAAAATAATAAACTTGTAAGTCCATCATGATATCTTGTAAGATAAATATAAACTACATAGTGGATCTCATTAGATTAATAAATATAATAGTAAAAAACACCATTAATGACCTTTAAAAACTTCATTATATTATTTGATAGTTTCTCTTAATATTTCATCTGATTTGAATTTGGATATTTCATGTTCCAGAATTTCTGTGCGAATATCACAATATATAAATACCATAATGATCTAAATTACTTTATCACAGAAAAATTAAAACTTTTTTTCATGGATTATAAATAATTAATATGTATTTTTGAATGAGATAAAATATGAATAATGTTCTTAATAAACTTGGAGTAAGTTAAACTATTAATTGATAGGAAAAATAGAGTATATTTCATGTTTAGAACTTTTTTCTGAAATGTAGACAAATTATTTTATACCCTTTGATGAAAGATACTCATTGTGTAGGGTTCACGTATTTTTACCCTTACA
Source organism: Viscum album (assembly GCA_963277665.1). NCBI lineage: Eukaryota > Viridiplantae > Streptophyta > Magnoliopsida > Santalales > Viscaceae > Viscum > Viscum album. The sequence goes on along the minus strand of CAUJRU010004550.1, from coordinate 525 downwards.
CGGCTTACTACCCTCATGTAGTTATTAGAAAACAAGGCTTGTTATCACATGATACATATGTTATCCATAAGAAGGCTTTTAAATTTTTTGTTACCCTTATGTAAGTAATGGAGACACTCTAGTACCCATATGCAAGTATTCCATCACCCTTATGAAATTATTATAAATATAACAATACCCGTATAAAAGTATTTTAAAAACAATTATACACTTAAACAAGTTTCAATTACCTTTACATGGTATAGGGAGTACCCTTATGCCGGTTCATTTACTATTACAATAGTCACAAAGTACTCTTATATAGGTTCAGTTACTTTTGAAAAAGATAGAGAGTACCCAAATGTAGGTTTAGGTTACCTTTACACAAAATTTAATACTCATAGTTTACCTTTACATAACTAGTTAAATTATAAGGTTACATTTATGTGACTAATGCAAAGTAACGGTTACCTTTATAAAACTCATGTAAACTCAATGTTACCTTTACACAAATCATGTAAAATCAATGATAACTTTACACAACAC
>CAUJRU010004549.1:0-15592 GCA_963277665.1 Viscum album | reverse complement strand
TTATCCAAAGTAAATTTTTATTTCTTGATTACAAAGAAGAATTTTATTTTGTCAAATTGAACTTATAAACATGTCAAAAAATAGATTCAAATTGGGTGCGCCATCAAAAGACGACAAAACTGCATTTTTTGAAAAATACTTATTTTACCCAAAAAAATTATTTTGTTCTTATACCACGTTCTAGAAAATGTGTAAGATTATTAATAATGTTATAAAATTAAAAATTTAGTTAATACTATTCATAACAGCTAGTTCATAATAATATTATAATAATATATCGTTGTTTAGTAAAATCCGGTATTGCGTACAACACACGCTATCGAGGAAGGTCGTGATTGCGTGTAGTGCAAGCCAAGTCAGGGATGCGTGCTCTGAAAGATCCTTTTGGTGTAGCATACAACACAAGACATTAATGAAATTAAAAAGAATATTTTTCATAAAATATCGGGGTGTTACATTCAACCTTATTATTCATATAAGCTCACCCTTTATTATGTTTCTTTTCCCCTCGTTATGAAGAAAGGTTTTAAGTAGGGTATGTCAAAAATTGTCTAAAGTGAGAACAAATTTATGATAGATGTTAAAGAGTAAACCTGAATAATATTTTATTGTATCTAGTCTCCAAATTCACCAATCCTTTATGGTTGTAGTGTGGATCATAATGTTATATATTTAATATTCATCTAAAATGATGTAATATTTATGTATGGAAATTTTGGGTCTCTATATAAATTCATTCCAAAAAAAAATTCTTTATCTCGATAATCTATCTTATCCTGATAAAAAAATCAATCCATTACTAGAATAACATTAAACTTTACAAGGGACAAGAAAAATTAATTTTCAAGTAAATTATTTCCAAATACAATAATAATATGATTCTTATAAAAAAGTAATGTAGAACATAAATCAAATAAGGCATTGGTATTATCTTAATAAATAACTAATGTACCGAACACCACATCATTGGATGGTACAACATCTACCAAAGTAGTCACAAAGGATTTATCCACTCCATTATACTTGTGATATTTATGAAATATATATTCATTCCTATCTTTGGATTAGTACTTACATAATGACCCATATCATTATTATCTAAATATTTACTACAATATTTTTATTATTTGTCTAATCATTACTATGATCCTTTAATTTACATTAACAATCCAAATGTCCAAACTTACGACATCTAAATGACTTCCATTATTTTATAAGACATTATCCAAGGTTATTTTTACCACACTTATCACAATATAAAAACTTGATTTTCTTACCTCCATATTTCCCCGATGGATGATTTCCCACTACCTATCATATGGACCACTTTTTCTTATTGTTTTCCTATAACACATGATCATTTAAAAACTCAATTTCAACATTCTTATAATATCAAAATTGTTTCTTATAACTTTTGAATTCACAAGAATCAAATTCCCTTAGATATCTTATCTTTAATACTAAGTAAAACTGATTAATTTTACTATCAAGATCTTATATATAATGTTGGTATGTACCTTACCAAAAGGGTGAAGTTTTATTCACACACAAACACTAAATATTCCTCCATTTACCTCAATTCTAAGAATTTCTGATCCATTCTAAGTCAAACAACCTTTGGAAATATTTCTCTAGGAAAATATTATTAAATTCATTCTATTCCAAGGAACCAATATCTTCTATTTACTTGGTATTCTTTAACATTGACCACTACTGACTAGCTTCACCTTCAAAAAAATAAATAAATAGAATTACCTTTTGATACTCTGAATAACCCATGACATTGAATAACTTCTTCAATGATTTAATCTATCCCTCATCTACCGCCGATTCAAAAGATTCAATTAATGTTGGAGGGTGTTGTTTCATGAAATTATCTACTATAGACATGTTCCTCTATAGTGAATGTAGTTACACTCTAACATGGATTCCACTGGAATTATTATTCTATATAAACTAATCCATCATAGTAAAAAATTACTTAGCTCCAATTCCAAAAAAAATAGGTTGTTGATTTAGAAGGATATTTTCCTCTTAGTTCCTTCCCACATCATCTTCCCTTTTCCCTCTGTAGAAAACCAGTCTAAAATTTCATAGATTATATAAAGAAACAAATTAATCTTAAAAATATATCTCTTGATAACAATATATTAGAATATTTTAAGGGTAATTTTTTACATTATTGTAACCTATAACATTATCTAAACCTTTATATGATACCAACTATAAATTATAAATCCTAAATCTACCCATAATTCAATTTTTAAAAAAGAATTAATTTTCCTTCATTCCCAAAGATCTTTTTAGTATTAGAATCTTTTAGAAATATGACATAACTCATACATAATAAACCCATTCATTAAAAAGTAGACACTTCCACTAAGCATATATTTTTTCACAATATAATACTTTTAAAATGAAATATATTTTCTTGTCATGGAAAATCTTCATTAATTTCAAATTTACTTCGTAATTATTTATACTCATCCCTAAAACCAATGAAAAACTTTTAAAAATGTGGTATGAGCACAAAAATCTTATTAAGGGACATAAAAAATGAAAAAAATGAAACTTGTTAGTCCATTTCAAAACCATAAGATCGTATAAGAGTGTTTTTCTTTAACTAAATAAACATGGGGCTCAAATAATCATTTACTTACACATGAGATTCATTTTACTAACCAAAATTTTTTATAAAATTATTTAAAATTAAACATAAAGGAAAAAATCATAATCATGAGGGTTTTGTAGAAAACATGAGAGACCATGAAAACATTTTATTAAAAACATACATTTTACCATTAAAGTGCATAATCATTCATTTAAACAAAATATCATTCTATTGCTCTATGAAATAAAAAATATTTCCATTAAAAGTAATTTGAGAGAATATAAAATTAATATAGTTTCCTTATGAAATAATTTTCATATAACCCTTACAAAAAAATTTACAAATAGAATAATATACTCAGTTAACTCCAACATAATTCTCTAGAGAACATAATCATTACCCAATGTATTATAGAGCTATATTGAGCTCAATCATCATCATAGAGATTTTATTTGTACCATATAATACACAAAACACATAAAATCTTACATTTACATCATAAAATTCATAAAAATATACTTTTGATCCCATAAGTAAAACATTTTTAGATATTAATAAATCCCTTTCCTTTCAAACCACATTTTCAAAACTAAAATATCTAGAACAAAGTGAATAAAGTTTTTTATTGTATAAAACATGTAATATAATAAAGGAATACAAATATAAAATAATGATTTAATTGGTCAAAATTTTCATTGATTTAATATGCGTTAAAAACACATTCCTTTTTTACTTTGTAAAAAAATTCAAACATTTTGTATGAAATACGAAGAACATTCATTTCTAAGACCTTTATAATAAAATAAAAGGAAATATAAAATTTAGTTTTTAATTCATTTCATTAAATATTTTCTCATCCATTATAAAATATGTTCATGTGGTAAAAATATTAGATATAAATCATCAAAACATTTTAAAACTATGTTTTAAGATAGAATATCCCTTACCTCGAGTCCAACTCGTCACATACATTCTTTATCTTCCTAAATAATAAAGTTAAGTTAACAATTTACTTTCATGGGAATATTTTTCAAGTTCATTATATTTTTATTATTTATTTTTTACTTATATCCATGTCATACTCAATCACTTAATTTATTAAGTTCACTTCAAATGTTTTGGGGATGTTTGGTTCATAAGTCCAAAATGACTTTGGTAGGTTAACTATAGTCAAATGAATCATGATTAAAAAAATTAAAGAATATTAATAATGTAAAAATTAAAATTAGTATACATTAATTAAAATTTTATAACCAAAAATGTATGGTGGTTATGAAAAATAAATTATGTTACACAATGGAGATGGTAGTCCATACATAATCATGAGTAACGTTTCTATTTTTCAATGAAGATGAGGTAATGAATCTAAGTATTATTTTACATTTACATATTATATAATTATTATTATATCATAAATATCATATTATTTAATTAAATAAAATTATATATACCAACCATGTGAGGTGATGATGAAAAATAAAATACATTTGTTTTAGAGGTGATAATATGTATGTATATACCATGTATTTATTTTTTATTGGATGGTAAATAAAAAATTAGAATATTTATTTGTGATTATATAAAAATAATATCTCATATATATTATATAATTTCATTTGGATCCAATATTATGACCATTCATAAGAGTTGGTGATGAAAAATGGAATACATCATCTCGTGAGGTAGTAGTGCGCACATACAGGTGAAAGATGTTTTTATTTTCCATTAAATGGAAAAAAATTTGAAAAAGTGGTATACCATAACATACTAAAATACCATTTTATGTTATATAATGATTTTATTTTATTAAAATATTCAATATAGGTTTGGTGGTGATAAAATAAGAAATAAAATGAAAACACTCTATTAAGAACTATACCACTTCTTCAAAAAGCCTCCTTAGGATAGTACATAAATCCTTTCTATGTTGGTATTTTGATCAAAAAAGTCCTATAATAAATTGTTAGGGTTTTAGGAAATTAATTTTTTAGGTATTTGTTGAGATAATAGTCTCTTCAAGTGTATATAAGTGAGGATAGAGAGTGTCCTTTTATAAGTGAGGGAGATGGAAAAATTTGAATTTTTTAAAAGATTAAAATATATTAATATTTTACTCAATCCAAGTGGCACCAAAATTATGCCTATTCAAATTGTATAAAATAACTAGTTTAAATATGACCATTCAATAGGATTTAGATAAGATTTTAGGACATTTTATCTTTAACCCTTTAACCTATTTTAACTCTTATCCTGGTAACAGAATTTTTTTTACCAAAGTTACTATTCATAAAGACTAAAAATAAGGATGAAATATTTTTCAAATTTGAACCTCTTGATTAAAAATATGAAATTAATTTTCCATGTTTAAATATTAAATGTGGTAAAAATTAATTTTAAAATCAAAAAGTGTAACTCGGCGAAAAACAGTTTTCTAGGAAAATGCCTTTTATGTTTAAATTTTTTTACCAAATTCAAGTATAATGATTATTAGATTGAAATTAATTGAAGAATTTATAACTAAAAGATACTAATTGAATTTTAAAACCAATCCAAAACAAAATGATACTTTTAAAATTCCTGAAAATAAAAGATAGTTTTCTTAAAATTTTATTTTCTACTATTCACCCAAAAATAAACATTTTCATAAAATTATAAAAAATTATCTCTTCCAAAAAATTTAAATTCTCATATAAAAAATTATAGAATTTTGAAGTTAAAATTTTTAATAAAACATTATAATGCTTTAAACTCAATTTATTTAGAATAAAACTATTTTCTTTTTGAATGAGAAATTACCTATTATTTTTATAATGTATATGACTCAATGAAATATAATTCATAATATTAAAAAGAAATGAAATTAATATATTATTAATATTACCTCAGTTTTCACATCCTAAGTGTTTTATAAAATTCTATTTGTGGTTTTCTCCAAGAAAAATGATTGGCCATGATGCATTGGGCCTTGTTTTATTTATAAGTCGGGTGTTCATATTTTAAAGGATTTCCTTATTTTGAAAACGGTTGTGTGCGTCCTCTTGGTTTGGTTGTTTTTAATAGATCTTTTGGTTAATTGGGAATGTTGATTCTTTGATGATTTTTATGTGCATTCTAGGATTTTCCTTGTTTTAAAAGGTGATTTTGAAAAGCGATTTCCAAAGGTGGGATACTTTGTTATAAATAAAATGTATATGTGGAACATTATAGAAGAATGGATTTAATTAATTAACATTTACACTCTATTTGATACCCATGTTACCATTTATTTATACTTTTGTGCTTATTTTATGGTAAAATTAATTATGATTCATGTTATGTGGTTTGGGTTTGGTGTCATTATTAAAGGGGGTGTTTTGTGGTGGAAAGTATTTAATAGTTGTGTTTTATTGCCTTTGTTCTATATGATTGTAATTTTATTGATACTCATACACCTATATTATTATAAACATGAGGAACCCTATTCTACTAATTGGGGAATAAATGGACATTATTTATTCTCGTTGATAGTTAAACTTTAGCAATTAGACCCTAGTTAAATAATATGTCATTGATAGGGGTGTCATCGATGAGACTATTTGAGTGTGATTTAGGTTATAAGATGTGTGATTGTTAACCTTCCAGTATTTGGTTCTACTTTTTCACATTATTACTTCACTCATTATTTCATGTGTTGTTTCTTCATGATATGTATTCTATGTTATAATTATTATTATTTATTATCACATGAGATGATTATTCCTTGATTTTATCCTACTTTGATATGTTAGTTATTTATGATTGAGAATTTATTTTGTATAGATTTCCTAATGAATTTATTATTATTCCTTTATGAATTTCCATAGATTTTCACTCTATTTTGTTTTCCCTTTTCCTATACTCATGTTTAAGTATTGTGTGTGTGTGTGTGTGTTAATGTTTTAAAATGTGAAAAAGGTGGTTGTTTTAAATGAAATACATTGTGAAGCATTTTTTTAAAATATTTTAGACCTAGGGGGAATGTTTTTTTTTGAAAAAAATGATGTTTTAAATGGAAAGGTAAAGTGTAACTTGGTTTCCTTAAATTGCACGTTGTTTTAAAGGTAATTATTGGGTTTTATAATTACATTACCTTGGTAAGTCCTATTTGAGGCATGATTTATAAATGATGTATTTTAATAAATGATATAATAATTTTTGTTTTTATATCTGTATCATGAAAGGGGAAACTAAAACTTATTTTTTTTTACTTTTAGGCTAGTGAAATTGGTTTCTTTATAAGATGAATGTAATATAATCATGGTGGTATCCTACTGACCTTTGGATTTCACCCTACATAGTCCTAATGATGGGTATATAGTCATTATGTTTTCTATATGTTTTCATGATAGAGCTTGTAAGTTGGGTTTCTACCACTCTCTCATGGGAAGTGTGTGTAACTTAGTTCATGTTGGTGACTCAAGAGTCACATGGTGATATTATTATTTTTCTCCCATGTTTGATGGACTGTTTGGGTCATTTAGTGTATCAGCCTCTCCAACCCCCCACTTTTTTTGCTCTATTTTATTGTTTTGGATTGAAAAATATTTGTAAAAAATGGTTTATTTCATGTGTAAATTGTTTTCAAAGAAAAAACTAGTATCATTTATTAGTATTCCATGTTTGGATGTTCATTTTTTGAAACTGATTATTCATTTTGGCATAGTTTTCCATAGCATGGAGACCTCATGTGGGGTTCCTAGATGGAGCCCATTATTGACCTTAGTTTTCCTTAAGGGTGATATCATTCCCACATATTCACTTGTGATTCCTTGGTTCTTTTCTCTAGACTGGATTGATTAAGAATGTTCCAAGAGCCCTATAATGGATTTACTTGGGTGATGTGTTGCGTCAATCTAGGCTGGTTCACTAGAAATAGGTATCATAACCCTCTTTTTATTTAGGGGTTAGTGGTAAATAATAGTTATGATTATCATATCTTGAGTGATAGGTGTGAAGGAGTTCTTAGACAACTCTTCTATATGATAGAACTTGAGTTTTCATGGGTGATCAGGACTTTTCTTTTCAATTTGATATTTATGGTTTCTTATTCTTGAGATATTTTGGATTTTTTTTCTACTCTAAGTTTTAGTAAGACACCAAGAGAATTCCTGTTAAATTACTAGTTTCATAGTGAAATTGGAGGAAATCCATGGGTGAACAGTCTATAAAACAATGTGAAAGCCATTATAAACTATTATAGATAGCTTCTAGTGGCACTCTAATGGTTTGAATGTGGTTTGAAAAAACAATTAGTCAAATCATGTGTAGTGGATAAAGTTTTTAATTTTTTCATTTTTCTGTAGTTTAGTATTTTTTACTCCTCTTATGTTTTAAGGGGCTTTTTTATATATAATAAGTGATATTTTGGGGTTTTAAATCATATTAGATTAAAATTTTAAAGAAATTTTATATCAATTTTTATTTAATTTTTTTTTGAAAACCATGTTTTGGGTGTCTAAAGTTGATTTTTTGAAAGAAAAATTAAACTTTAGAATAATTATTTTAATTGTATGAAATGAATTTTTGGTGTGATGTTTTTCAAGGAAATAATTTCATGGGTTTTAATATTGATGGAATTCATGGAATTTTTTTGGTTTGTATTAGTTTTCAAATAGTAAAAAAATTATGTGTGTATTTAACGGGGAAGTTAGTTTTCAAGAAGTGGGTTCCTCTTATTGTCGGACTTTAAATGTTTTTAATTTTTTTGAAATATAACCTTGAAAGATATTTGTATAACCCCTATGGAGTTTTGAATTTGAAATAAGGTTGTATTATGTTCTTTCAAAATAGTGTCATAAAGGGTACTTGTGATGTGGTTTTGTTTGATTTTTGCTTTTGTATCCCTTGTTTTGGTCTTTGGATGGTTTTATTGAATTTTTTTTGGTGATTTTTTAGATTGGGGCCTCAAAAAATTAATCGATAAGTAAAAAAAGTGAATCTATCGGGTAGTTGTTCAAGTGATCCGGATATTATTATCCCTATTTTGGAAACTTCCTAGACTCTTAATGGAGTTATAGGGCCATGTTCTTCTTAACTCATGGATTTTACATGAGAGTTTATATAATGGAATCTTCTAGTGATTTGTGTTGATCAAGGATCCTAGGTGAAGATGAAGAGGAAAGATAAGGTCAAAGAGATCTTTGAGTCATTATAAAATCTAAAAACTTCAAGGTAAAGATATACCACTCCTTTTTTTAAAGGATTGGTCTTGGATTAGTGAAAACATGCTATCTGCACTCAACCATTTAATAATTTTTCTTGGGGTATTTTAAGGTTATCTTTATCTAATTGTTTTATCTTGAGGAGATGAGAATTTCCAAGGTGATATAATTATTGAGAATTCATTAATGTGATAATTTGGTAAAGGAATATATTAAACATTTCATAATACATTCTCCTTTCACTTCTGATTTGGATGTTTGTGATTTTAAGAAGGCTTGGTTCTTTATTATAGGCCTTCATCCAGATCTCATCTTGGTGGTGTTTCAATTTGGTTTGTCTACCTTTATGGGGGTGATGTATAAGGTTGTCATCACTAAGGTATTATTGGTAGGAAGACCTATAAAATGTGGTGTTTCAATCTTGTATGGTGTTTGTAAAGGTAACACAACTAGTGTAAGTGGAATCCAGTAGTTTCCTACTAGTGTGGTGATTTTAGGCATGTTAGACACTCTTTTCTAATATCTCTAAGGACCTATTATCAGTGTCATCATCTTGTTCACATTCAAAGGTTTTGTAAGTATAATGGACATAAAAAAAGTCTTGGGACCATATTTGATCTAAGTAGTTCTTTTTAGTGTTTCTTCCACAAGAGACTCAAAATATATTTTTTGGTTTTGGGAGTTCCCTCTTTTATGACCTCTATTTTTTAGAATTTTTTCTATCAATTTTATAAACCCTACATTATTTTTCGATATGGATGATGGATCATTTGGATTTGTTTCTATATATTTTTTATATATTCTTGCCTTACTATTTTTTTATGTTTTTATTACTGTACTTGTTATGGACCGTGGTTTGAGACATGTTTCATGAATGACATGGGAATGAATTGGGTACGAGATATGGATAACAAGTATAATATTTTGGTTGTTGGTTAGACCAAGAGAGCTATTCGGTTGGGATTTTATGTCATAATCACCGAGAGTGGGTGTTTTATGAATTTAGACATGAGTATCCCTTCATGTAGTTTTGTGACCTGAAGTAAAAAAAATATTTCCTTAAATATTGTGGTATATTCATTTGGGGTGTTCCTCCTATTTTTGAGAGTGTTTTATCTTGGTGATCATTGGGTTTTTCTCAAGTTTGGGCTATCTTATGGTGATTCAATCTGTTTATATGTGTTCAAAATAATCTTGTTTCATCCTATAGCAAGTAGTGGAATAGTATATGATTTGGTTATGATTATTCTTTTGGTTGTGGATATTTTTTATTTAACTTATTTAAATAAATTCTAAATAGTGTGGAGGCCTAAGGACGGTCTCTCTGTGTTTTAAAAATGTATGAATATTTCTTTTAGGCTTCTTTTGGTTGGGACATGTTGTTTCTCTATAGATCTTGTAACCTCGAAGACCCTAGAGGAATTGTTAATGTTTTATATAATGTCTTGATTCGGGATTTAGGAAGTGATTGTGGTATGGGTTTGTGTTGGAATACCAGAGTTTAAGGTAGACTAGAGGAGTGTTCATCCCATCATCTCATTTTATGCGGAATATTCTTTTAGGATTCATAGTGCTTTGGTGGTTAGTAAATTTTAAAACATTTTTAGTGGTTTTTTCTAGGATTGGGATGATCATGTACTAAGTTATTCATTTTAGATTTAGAAATAGGGCCCCATGATTGGGTCCTCTCATGAAGTGTTGTAGTCTTAGTTTTTTCCATTAACTTTTATTGTTTATGACTTTATAAAGGCATAAAATAGCATGGTGGGAAAAAGTTGTGACACCCTAAAATGCCACATTCTTGATTATGTTTATATGGTGAATTTATCCCTTCAGTTTAGGGTGTCTTTGGGTGAAATTTTATTTTATTTTTTTTTTTGAAGTTTTTATAAGGTTTTACAGTTAGGAACACAATTTAGGAAACCATGATTTGGAAACTATGTGACTTGGGAAATTTTGGAAAGTGGAAATTAGAGGATCAACACCCAATTTTATACATCATTCAAGAAAATGATGCAACCTATTCATTTTTTTATATTCTTATCATTTATTTTATTTTTATATGGCTCTTCTCCAAAACTATCCCCTCATTTAAACCTCTCAACCTTGACCCCACAAAAAAACATCTCTCCCTCTTCCAAGAACTTATAACGTGGATTTAGAGTGATTTCTTTATGACTTTCTTTCTGGATCAAAAGGGTAGGTATTTTCTTTCTTTCTTCTATAATTTTCCTCTTATTTATTCCATTTTATCTATCCTTATTTTCCATTCTTTGTTAATTTTTATATATAGGGTCATTTTACGTGGGGGGTTTTGGTTTCTAAGGGTTTTGAATTATATTAAAAGAACTAATATAATGGTTCTTGTTGAAGTTGGCATGGTTTCATCTCTTGAAGTGGATATTTCCATCCCATTTCCTTTTATTTAAGATTTACTTGTATTATTGATGGATTAAGTGTTTTAATATAAATTAATGATGTATAAGATATCTTTTTTTAATTTTTAAAGGTTTTCCATGCTTGGGTGATTTTTTCATTTGGAAAAGTGGGTGAATTGCATAGCTCAATAGCACTTTGTTTTAAAATGTAATTTTATTCATACTAATTGTTTGATAAAATTTCATTAGTGGTTTTATTTAAGAAAAATTATTGGACATAGTTCTTTAGAACATGTTACATTTCTAAAGTAGATTTTTTGTCTTTTAAAGGACTTTCTCATTTCAAAAAGGGTATGTTTGTCTCCTTAGTTTGGTTCTTTTTAAAGGAGCCTTTAGTTAATGGGGAATGTTTATTCTTTGATAATTATTATGCACATTATAAGATTTTCATTATTTTAAAAGGTGATTTTGAAAAGGTATTTGCAAAGGTGTGGTACTTGGTTTTCATGAAAAGCTTCATTGGGAACCTTCTAAGAAGGATATATTTTATTGATTGATGTTTAAACCCTAATTGATACCCATGTTACCCTTTTTTATAATTTTGTTCATGTGTTATAGTTAAATGAATTAATATTCATGTTTTTTAGTTTGGTTTGGGGGATCGTTATTAAAGTGGGTGTGTTGGTGGTGAAAATTATTTTATTTTTGCGTTTTATTTCCTTTTGGCTATGTGATTGTCATGTGATTGAAATTTTATTAATAGGTTCTCACCTCTATTATCTATGATATGAGGAACCCTATGATACTAAGTGGGGATTCAAGGGATATTGGTTTTTCTAGTTGAGAATTATTCACTTGTTATTATTACCTAGTTATGTGTTATAACATGGCTAGGGGTGTCACCAATGAGACAAGTTATAAGTGACTAGAGTGATGAGATGTGTGAATTTTAAATTGCTGGTATTTGGTTCCACTTTTACATGTCTAGTACTAGTCCCATTATTCCTTAAGTTGTTTCCTTATAATATGTATTTAATGATACACATCATTTTGTTAATTATCATGTGATTGGATTATTCCCTAATTTGAGACTACTTTGATGTGTTTTCTTTTTACGATTGAGCATTGTTGTTGTATGAATTTCCTCATGAAATTATTGAAATTCCTTTATGACTTTTGATGTAATATCACTCTATTATGTTCTACATTTTCCTATACTCATGTTTGAGAAGTTTGTGTGTGTGTGCGTGTTTGTTTGTTTTGTAGTTTTAAAAATTCAAAAGAGAATGGTATTTTAAATAAAATCTATTTTGGAACATTTTTTAAAACATTTTAAATCTTGGGGAAAAGTATTTTTTTTTTAAAAGGGATGTATTAAAACTAAATGGAATATTTAACTTGGTTTCCTTAAATTGAAATTTTATTTAAATTAAATGATTGGTTTTTGTAATAACATTACCTTAGTAAGTAATCTTAGAGGGGTGATTTATAAATGATGTGTTTTAAGAAATGATATAGGATTTTTTTGGTTTTATCTTTGTTCTATGCAAGAGGAAATGAAAAAAAATGCTATTACTTTCAAACTAGTGAACTTGGTTTCTTTAAAAATGAATATAGTGGAATCATGGTGGTATCTTATTGGCCTTTGGATCACACCCTACATAATCACAATAGTGGGTGTGTAGTATTTATTTTTTATAAAAGTTCTCAAGTTATGCATTCTAGTTTCAGCTACTACAGCTCTATATTGGTTGGAATAAATATATTAGTTTATGGTGATGAATTTTGAATCACATGGTGATTTTAGGTATTATCTCCCATGTTTTATAGACCAGTTGGGTTGTTTAGTGTATTGGCCTCTCCAACATTCTTTTTTTGTTTTATTATTGTTTCCTTATTTTAAATTGTAAGATATTTGAATAAAAATGGTTTATTTCATTTGGAAATTATTTTGTAAAAAAAACTTATATTTTATTATTATACCATGTGTGGATGATCTTATTTTAAAACCAATTATTTATTATGTCAAGGTTGTTCAATGTCTGGAGATCTCATGTTAGGTTCTTGGTTGGAGATCATTATTGATCTTGATTTTTCTTGAGGGTGAAATAATTCCTATATGTTTAGTTGTGATAACCTGATGTTTGTCGCTAACCTAGGGTGATCATGAATTCATATTATACGCTTTAGTTGATTGACTCGGATGATGTGGTAGGCTGACTCGGGTCAGTTTTCTAGAGGGGTCAATCAGTGGTTCTTATTTTTACAAATTATTTTCTTTTTATAATTAAAACCATATGACTTATTAGGGTCATGATCAAATCTTAAAATAAATTCCTCACCCTTATAAAAGAATAATATGAATCACAAATCACACTAGAGTTTTACAAGGTTTTGGTTCAGTGTGATAATATAATCATTGCCTGCTTCATCTTGGATTATGATACCTAGATTATCACTAATGTAACCATTATTTCAAGCGAGTATAAGTGTAAATCCTTGAATCCTTATAAGCTATCAAAATATAGTAAAAATTAAAGTAAGGTGGCATCCTTCAACTTGTAATATAATAAAAAATGAATGATTTTTTTATCATGGTACCACCAGTCTCTGAATGTTACATCCTCACTTTTTATTTAATTGGATCTAAAACATATCATTTTATTTTTCAACACAAAATGGAATATATTCTTAAGAAAATACTTTTAGTGGAAGATAAATATTAATGAATCATAAATAGTTTTATCTTCCTCTCCCCAGTTCATAATAAAAAACTCATGCATGAGAGAATACACACATGAGATGATATCCTTCCTTCTCACCAGCAAGTACCCAAATCAATAGCACTAAAAAAAATTCCTAGACCTCCATAAAAATTACAGATGAATTCAAGTTAATGATAATCTCAAAGACTCACTCTATTATAAAACACCGTACATAATTCTCTCAAAATATATAAACAAATATTTTTTTTCTTTAAAATGATATTTGTATTACTCATGTTAATTCATTAATAATATTTCCATAAAAATTTATGGAAACTCCAATTATTCTCAACTTCATAAATAATCCTATAAGAATATAATATTTACTTAAAAATGGTAATTTCATATATTTAATTTGACATCCCAGGAAAACACCTATGATCATTCTCATTTGATCTCATTCAAACTCCCATGAATATTGAATTGAATAATGGATTTGACTAAGCCTATGATATTTTTAAAATACACGAAAAACAAAGCATTTTCAGATTTAGTTTTTATTTTATTTATAATTATGAATTTATCTTTTGACTTGGGAAGTCATACAATCAGTGATTTCATATGCTCAGATAAAATACATACACTAAAGTCATATTCTATGATGACTTCACTAATTTTTATGCTAACGTGTATTTCATATGACTTGTAAAGTCATATGATCTAAAGATATATTATTTCTATAAAATTCATATGATTTTACCTTTCCCTATAAATCATACACTCACCCATTCTCAAAGTATGATGTTAGAAAAAAAAGTCATGCGTTTATCTCAAAGGCTTAGGATGAAGTCATATGATTCAACCAAGTTGTATGGTGAAGTCATACAAAAAAATATTATGGTCAATAGGAAAATTCGTATGTTCTGGAAATTTTCCATTTTCATACTTAGAAATATCAAATTTATACAATAAAAAACTTGTGGTCAAAAAAATGCATACAATGTACTCTTATGCTCAGAAAATTTCATACGATGTAAATTCAAAAATTCAGTGTCTTTTCCATTTTTCTAGTTCCATCTCAAGAATTACAACCTTATTAAAAGGAAAAAACATCCAAAATACTTCAGGACACTTCCAAACTCTTCAAGAACACTTCTCAAAGATCCTAACAACTATATAATATAGGTTTGAAAGTAAGGATAAATTTAAAAAATTAAAGGGCGTTTAGATGTTACCATGAATTCTATTCCTGGTTTTCAAAAATCACTGAAGAGTAAATATACGATATGGGATTTTTTTTTCAAGTGACAGAATTTTCATATTTTCTTCAAATGAAGGAAACTCAAACAATAAATGAACATGAAAATATCTATGACTTAAATATTGTGAGACTTCGGGGGATACCCAATAAAATTATATTCAATCTTGATATAAGGTTTATGACTTGATTCTAGTAGGGGTTGCAAAAGGATCTGGGTACTCAAGTGAAGTTGATAAAGGATTATCATCCATGGACTAATGGATTATATGATCTTGATATTGAAATTATTAAGGATATTATTAAATAATGTATCCATGATTTTGAAGATGTGTGGGAAGACCATATATATTTGGTAGAGTTTTTTTATAATGAAAATTACCAAGTATCTATTCTGATTGATCTATTTGATGTAATATATGGAAGGTTATATCGATTACCCTTGTGTTGGATAGAAGTCA
>CAUJRU010004548.1:0-15620 GCA_963277665.1 Viscum album | reverse complement strand
CCTATAATCCATAGGGGGGTATCCAGGAGGTGGGGGGCCTGTCCACTGTGGTGGAAGGGTTGTACAGGGGGTAGGGGTGTCCAGGGGAGTGGGAGGGGATATCTATGAGGGTAGAGGGGCTGTCCGGGGGGGTACGAGGTGTCCAGGGGGTGGGCGGGGTTGTCTAGGGGTACGGGGTGTCCAGAGGGGTGGGTGGCCTCTCCACGGGGGTTGAAAGGCTGTCTAGGGGGTAGGGGGTGTCCAGGGGGAGAGGGAGGGCTGTCCATGAGGGTGGGGGAGGTGGGGGGGGGGGGGTCCACGGGGAGAGGTGGTGTCCAGTGTAAGGCCCCGACCCCAGTTACCCAGAGTCGGTGCATTATTACGTAACATTGGCATGATCACAAAAGATCAAGTCTCGAAAGACCGATTAGTTTAGTAGCCTTGGAAACAATAGATACATTCATAAATGTTACATTACATCATAAAGTGAAAAACTAAAATAACATAGTCTCCATAGTCCACAATCATATCCCCTTTAGACTATCCCTACAGGTCAGTCATAAAATATTTCTTCACATCCTGGGAAAAATAAAACATATAAAGGGGTGAGCTCAGATTCTTAGTAAGGATAACAATATAGCGGAAACTTTCATAAATAAACATAAACATTTAAGGTAATGTATAATTAAAACAAAAGTCTTTTAAACTTTAAATTAAGCATAATATGACAAAAATAAAATGAAATAATGTCATTTACTTATTCACATGGATATTATACTAGTCGAATAATCACATGCAATATCAATAACCACTTTCATAATGATGGAATTCATAATTCTAAACTATCATAACCATGTATCCAAGGCCTCGTGCCAAGACTACAAATAATATTTTGTCAAGGACTCATGCCCAGACACTAGTTTGTCTCATGAGACCTACCGATGCATTGAGGAGCTATAGCGGGCTCCACCCGTCACTTATTAAGTCCAATGCAATCCTCATATGAACAGGTTTAAACATAACATAAAACTTTGTATTAAAACTAGCATATGAAATGTCAATAATTTCTCCATAAACCATGAATGGTATAAAAATAACACATCCACAGTCAAAAATATCACAAAACCTTCAATACATTATGGAAGTTTTGAATCATAATAAATCAAATTCAAATAAGCTTAAAATCCATCAAAGGATTTTGACATAGATGAAATCAAAACTATTTGAGAGAAATATATTTTTTGAAATCTTTTAAAAGTCACATAATTGTAAAAGAAAACATTTAATTTGAAAATATTCTTATAAGCTTGTAAGGGAAGCTTCAAGAATTTTATAATGGTGGAAAATAGCCGCACCATCCATATAAGTTAAAAAAATACATTCTTACCTTAATTTTGTCAAAAATTTCAAAAAGTTCCTTGTTTGGAAAATGACGGAAAGATTCCTTTCAAAAATGTATAAGGTCAAATAAGGGTATAAATGAATTTAACCCGTTGTCTAATAAATAGTAAATTTTTTTTGAAAGACATTTTTATGAAACATGGATGTGGAAGATAAAGAGGTCCTAGTAGATAATTACATATGAACAACCTTGGATAATGAAGAGGTTGTAGAATTAACCCTTACCTCGTGTCCGACTTGACTCGATCATTCTTTAATCTCCTGAATAATAAACTAGAGTTAATATTTACTTTCTTGAGAACATTTTCATGTTCATTATTCCTTTTATATCACTTATTACCATGTTATGAACATTATGTAGTCATTTAAGTTAATAACGATCGTTTTGTCGATCTTTGGTACTTGAGTCAACAATAAACTTATTATAATTACAAGTGGTTTATGTGGTAAAATATCCATTATATACAGAATTATATTCATGATCTAGATATCATATATATTATATATATCTAGTATATACCTGCATTTATAATATTACATAACATTTAGAGGTAAGAAATGAAATGCACCGTTCATGGAGACGGTAAGCCGTACGTACGAATGAACGCTACTTTTATTTATATTTCATATTTAATGGAAGGAAATCATAATGATATAAAGGTATATTATAATTATAGTATAATATCATATATAATATCATTAACTCCATCCTTTATACATCCCACATATAGCATTAACAATTCAAATCACTTTGAGGGGGCGGTAGTCCGCACTTCCTAAAATGAAATTATCACGTTTACCCATAATGGAAATCATAAAGGTATGCCATAAATGAAAAATACAGAAGAATAATGAAAAAATAAACATAATATATATCATATATAAATATAGTGACATCTTAATGTCCACCATGGGAGGTGTTAAAAGAAGATAGAACAATCATTGTTTCATGAGGCAGTAATTCACCACCCACAAAAATAGTATGTTGTTTAACCATTAGATGAAGGTGTGTGTAAGTGTAGTTAGAATACTTCTCATAAAAAAATCCAATTATATTTAGGATACTGGTGTTTTTACAAAATAAAATAATAAAAAGAGTTTAGGGGTTTGGAGAAGCAAAATAAAACAAAAGAACATAATAGAAGACATTACCTTTAAATCGGGTAACTTCCATTGGTTTGAAACAAAAGGGTTTCTTGAAGAGATTTCTGCCTAAAGTAAGGCTTCTAGGATGAAGGGTGGAAAGTTGAGAGGGTATTTGGGTAGATTTTGGACGATCCAAATGGATTTTAAGGTGTGAATAAGGTGGTAGAGATGGGGGCCTTTTATAAGAGGAGAGGCGGGGCTCTTTTGGAAAGATTGAAATGTTAGTTTATTATGAAATGATTTTCGGATTTTAAAGGTCCCACAATAATATATTTCGAGGATAAGGTGATAAGGGTTCGAAATACACCCATAAAATAGGCTTTATACAAGTGTAAGTCTTATATTTTACCTTATCTTTTTATTTTATTTAAATTGTTCATTAATGAGGTAATCACTGCATCATCATGGTGTCATAAATAAATTTATTCATTTAATGTCTAAAAATTATAAAAAAATACCATGATATAGGAAATATTATTATATTTAAAATTAATATTTATAGTCTAATAGATAATTTATGTATACAAAATTAAAATTGTTTTACTTAGGTGTTACATACTTTTGTTATATTTTTCTTTCTTTAAAAAATAAAATGATAAAATGTCACTATCACACAAAAGTGATTCCATGGGGTCCCTAAGTTGGAACAAGGAATCCCATGGTCGAACATGACACAACAAACAGAATTAGGACACATTTTGTGGTCATTTTATATTATTATGATATTATTTCATTACCCTTAACTACCCGATTACTAATTAATCATGATAATTAAAGATAATTGTCGTTGTTACTATTCATAATGTCCAAAAAACAAAAGAGTCTTAATTAAATAATTTGGACCTTATGATTACAAATATGGAATCCATTTTACCAAATTCTAAACACAGAAATTGTAGTAATTAATTTAAAAATTATTCCTGCTGTCAAAACAAACAACATGTTTTTAAGAAACAATATCTATCAAAAGATTGACAATTGTTTATGTCCAAATTCAAAGTGAAATTAATTATAATGACCACCATTGGAATAAATGGTAAAAATATATTCTAATTATACTTTAAAACCACTCAATAGTATAATTTATCACTATAAATTATTTTGATTAAAAACGTTTTTTTTAAGTATTTTTTTACTATTCATCAAAAATTGGAAGTTTCTCAGAAAAATACCAAAAATTCAACTTAGGATAATTTAGATATCCCAAATCCAAAAATAAAGTCCATTTTGAAATATAAAATTCATATAATTTCAAAAAGTGGGTATTACTATTCATAACGGCTACTTTGACTGGTCACGGAGTGTTAGAATCTCGAACTTGCGTACAATGCAATCCATTACATTATTGAAAGAGAAGCGTACCATGGAAGTTTGGGGTGTTACATTCTCCCCTACTTCAATAAATTTCATCCTCGCAATTTGAAATTGTTCTTTGAAAATAAAAGGTTTAAAATAGAAAATACCTTTGTGGAAAACCCACATCAGAAATAAAGTTAATAAAATTTAGCCTTAATAAGAGGGAAAGAGAAATGAAAAAGTCACCACCAAATTATGATCTCGATTAGGAGAACATTGGGGGAAATTAGATACATATAATTGGAGGAAAAATGTAAATATTTGTAGGGAGTGATTGAGGTCATCAATCACAAACAAGTGTAAAATTGAGGGCCTCAAAGCCTTCAATCTATGTTGATTTAAAATATCATTAGTTCAACAAAACAAAAGGTATTAGGATAACACATTTTTTGTTTTAATATCCCTTTCCTAAATTTTAAGAATTAATTTATTCATAGAATAAGAGATAGGTATATATATATATATATACTTGACAAGTAGAGTTTCAACCTTTAACTAATTTCTACCACAAACTCATCTTTCACTCAAAAAGATAATATAACTCACAAATATTATATTTATCCTAATCATACAAGGTTCCAAAAACATACCATTTAGATTAGGAAATTATTTTGTAATAACCAGGGATTTCCTGTAGGCTAGTGGTAGGTAATAAAGGCCGGTCGCACTATGGTTGTGGGTTCGATTCCTAAAGCTTTGTCCGATGTGATGGGTTATCCCCTGACCTGCAGGTTGTCCTTTTCCTAAAACTATAATATTATAATATTCCAAAAATAATCTTCATAAATGTTTTAACCTTAAACAATACTATCCAAAGTTAAACTTAATCCATTCGAACCTTTATAGTTATCCAAAATACCTCTGTCCAGACATTCTCTAAAAGGTCTCTAAATTCCAAAATCAATTCATTAGATTCCCCAAACAAAGTAAAGTTTCTCTTATTGTCACATACTAAAAATATGATTACCTTCATCATATTAAAACCTTAATGAAAACAACAAGTACTGCAGTACAATCCTTATATATATCACATTATTCTTATAACCATAATATAGTTCTTGAGTCTAAAAACAAAAATACAATAATTATTCAACTTCATCTGTAGTAACAACATAATCTTGGACTTTATCCCTTGGCCTTTTTCTGAGGTAGTTTTCCTTGGATCTTAGGGAATTCATTTGAATAATTCCCCATTTCTATACAATTGTAGCATTCAACATTGACAACCTATTTCTTTCCCTTGCAATCAAGAGTCTAGTGACCTTTTTCTTCACATTTGTAACAAACTCCCATTCCTTTTAGGAAAGTAACAGGGTATTTCTTACCACAATTATCACATAATGGAAAATCCTTATTTCCCTTTTTCCCTTTATCTGTCTCTTGATCCACCGTTATCTTCTTCTCTTGCTTTACTTTATTGTCATAAGACTTAGATAATTCCTTTTCTGTCTTGATAGAACACGAGACTATATCTTCGTACGTTGATAAATATTGTGATACTAATTCTCGATAGAGAAATGGTTTTAACCCATAAAAGAAACGATCAATATTACATCTTGTGTTACGTATATAATCTACAGTATGCCTTGCTAACCTTGTAAAGTTAGACTCATACTTTGCAATATTCTCGTCCTCCTTTTGCCTTAGACTCAGAAATTGTCTTTCCATATCCTCTTAATGGTCATAAGGAAAGTATTTCTCTAATAAAATATATTTAAACTCTCTCCATTCCAAACTTGATACTTCTTTATCGTCCTTAGTATTTTGAATCAATGACCACCATTGATCAACATCTCCAGTGAGACGGTAAATTGCCATGACAACTTTTTCCCTTTCATTACTCCCTAAAGCCTAAAATATTTTCTCTAGGGAATTTATCCATTGATCAGCTAATAATGGATTTTTACCCCCATTAAATGTTGGTGGTTGTTTCCTTATGAATCTATCTAACATTGATCCTCCACACTACGGATCAGGGTGCTCCATACAGGTAAGGTTATTATTCATAACCTGAGTAAGTTGTCCCAGTATGGTGATAAGCTAATCAGCACCAGTTGTATCACCAGCTCCACTATAATTATCTTGAGTAGGAGGATACCTACATGGAGTGCAAGCATTGATACAGTTTCCATTCCTTCCACTAGGCTCCATTTCTAAACAATGTCATAAACTAGATTAAGTTTATGAATCAAAATACATAATAAAAAACTTTCAAAACACTTAACATAAATTGAACAGTTTATGGATATAGTCCATAATCATAAAAAAATGTTTTCTTTGAGGAAGTATATACTCATAAACCCTTTATAATGGTTTGTAAAGAAAATGAGAATTATCCTAAGCATATCCCCCGGGAGTGTCGTAACCAAGATTGCAGCAAGGCCCGTTGTCATGCACCAGTTCCCGTTTGAGTCTAGCTCAAAGCGGTGTTTTTGGGTTTTACCCCTAGGTACATTTGTACCAGAGCCACCTATACTTGTTCATATCCATACAGGTATGTATTGCTCAGAAAACTAACAAAATCTCTACAATACCAAAATTCTAGGAAGTTCTTCTATACTAATCCTCGAACTCTATCTTAGGGATATGTGATCTAATCAGAGTTTATCTAAATCTAGATTCCAAGGTTAGTACTAAACTACCTCTGATACCAAATATAATTCCCCGACCCCAGTTACCCAGAGTCGGTGCATTATTAGGTAACATTGGCATGATCACAAAAGATCAAGTCTCGAAATACCGATTAGTTTAGTAGCCTTGGAAACACTAGATACATTCATAAATGTTACATTAAATCATAAAGTGAAAAACTAAAATAACATAGTATCCATATTCCACACTCATATCCCCTTCATACTATCCCTATAGGTCAGTCATAAAATATTTCTTCACATCCTGGAAAAAATAAAACATAGAAAGGGGTGAGCTCAGATGCTCAGTAAGGATAACAATATAGCAAAAACTTTCATAAATAAACATAAACATTTAAGGCAATGTATAACTAAAACAAAAGTCTTTTAAACTTGAACATTAGCATAATATGGAAAAAATAAAATGAAATAATTCCATTTACTTATTCACATGGATATTCTAATAGTCGAATAATCACATGAAATATCAATAACCACTTCCATAATGATGGAATGCATAATGCCAGACTATCATAACCACGTATCCAAGGCCTCGTGCCAAGACTACAAATAAGATTTTGTCAAGGCCTCGTGCCAAGAAACTAATTTGTCTCATGAGACATACCAATGCATAGAGGAGCTATAGCGGGTTCCAACCATCACTTATTAAGTCCAATGCATTCCTCATATGAACAGGTTTAAACATAACATAAACCTTCGTATTAAAACTATCATACAAAATGTCAATAATTTCTCCATAAACTATGAATGGTATAAAAATAACACATCCACAGTCAAACATACCACAAAACCTTCAATACAATATGGATGTTTTGAATCATAATAAATAAACTTCAAATAAGCTTAAAATCTATCAAAGGATGTTGACATAGATGAAATCAAAACTATTTGAGAGAAATATATTTTTTGAAATATTTTAAAAGTCACATAATTGTAAAAGAAAACATTTACTTTGAAAATATTCTTATAAGCTTGTAAGGGATGCTTCAATGATTTTATAACAACGAAAAATAGCCGCACCCTCCGTATAAGTTAAAAAAAGACATTCTTACCTTAATTTTGTCGAAAATGTCAAAAAGTAACTTTTTTGGAAAATGACGGAAAGATTATTTTAAAAAACGTATAAGGTCAAATAAGGGTATAAATGAATTTAACCCATTGTCTAATAAATAGTAAAAATATTTTGAAAGACATTTTTAAGAAACATGGATGTGGATGATAAAGAGGTCCCAGTATATAATTACATATGAACAACCTTGAATAATGAAGAGGTTGTAGAATTAACCCTTACCTCGTGTCCTACTTGACTCGATCGGTCTTTAATCTCCTGAATAATAAACTAGAGTTAATATCTACTTGCTTAATAACCTTTTTAAAGTTCATTATTCCTTTTATATCACTTATTATCATGTTATGAACATTATGTAGTCATTTAAGTTAATAATGATTGTTTTGTCAATCTTTGGTACTTGAGTCAACAATTAAATTATTATAATTACAAGTTGTTTATGTGGTAAAATATCCATCATCTCCAGAATTATATTCATGATCTAGATATCATATATATCATATATATCCAGTATATACATGCATTTATAATATTACATAACATTTAGAGGTAAGAAATGAAATGCACCGTTCATGGAGATGGTAAGCCATACGTACACATGAACGCTACTTTCATTTCTATTTCATATTTAATGGAATGAAATCCCAATGATATAAAGTTATATTATAATTCTAGTATAATATCATATATAATATCATTAACTCCATCCTTTATACGTCCCACATATGGCATTAACGATTCAAATCGCGTTGAGGGGGCAGTAGTCCGCACTTCCTAAAATGAAATTATCGTGTTTACCCATAATGGAAATCATAAAGGTATGCCATAAATGAAAAATAAAGAAGCATAAAGAAAACATAAACATAATATATATCATATATAAATATAGTGATATCTTAATGTTCACTATGAGAGGTGTTAAAAGAAGATTGAACAATCATCGTTTCATGAGGCAGTAATTCACCACCCACAAAAACAGTATGTTATTTAACCATTAGATGGTGGTGTGTGTAAGTGTAGTTTGAATAATTCTAATAAAAGAATCCAATTATATTTAGGATACTGGTTTTGTTACAAAATAAAATAATAAAAAGGGTTTAGGGGGTTGGAGAAGCAAAATAAAACAAAAGAACATAAGAGAAGACATTACCTTTAAATCAGGTAACTCCCCTTGGTTTGAACCAAAAGGGTTTCTTGAAGAGATTTATGCCTAAGGTAAGGCTTATAGAATGAAGTGAGGAAATTTGAGAGGTTATTTGGGCAGAGTTTAGCTGATCCAAATGGCTTTGAAGGTGTGAATAAGGTGGTAGAGGTGGGGGCCTTTTATAAGAGGAGAGGAGGGGCTCTTTTGGAAAGATTGAAATGCTACTTTATTATGAAATGATTTTCAGATTTTAAGGGTCCCAAAATGATATATTTCTAAGATAAGGTGACAAGGGTTATAAATACACCCATAAAATAGGCTTTATAAAAGTTTAAGTCTTATATTTTACCTTATCTTTTTATTTTATTTAAATTATTCATTAATTAGGTAATCACTGCATCATCATGGTGTTATAAATAAATTTATTTATTTAATGTCTAAAAATTATAAAAAAAATTACCATGATGTAGGAAATATTTTTATCTTTCCAATGACTATTTATAGTCTAAGAGATCATTTATTTATACAAAATTAAATTTTTTTTACTTAGGTGTTACATACTTTTGTTATATTTTCCTTTCTTTAAAAAAATAAAATTATAAAATGTCACTATCACACAAAAGTGATTCCATGGGGTCCCTAAGTTGGAAATATGAATCCCATGGTCGGTCATGACACAACCAATAGCATTAGGATACATGTTGGGGTCATTTTATATTATTATGATATTATTTTATTACCCTTAACTACCCGATTACTAATTAATCATGATAATTAAAGATAATTGTTGTCGTTACTATTCATAATGTCCAAAAACAAAAGAATCTTAATTACATAATTTGGACCTTCTGATTCCAAATATGGAATCCATTTTACCAAATTCTAAACACAGAAATTGAATTAATTAATTTAAAATTATTCCCATTGTCAAAACAAACAACGTGTTTTTAAGAAACAATATCTATCAAAAGATTGACAATTGTTTATGTCCAATTTCAAAGTGAAATTAATTATAATGACCACCATTGGAATAAATGGTATAAATATATTCTAATTATACTTTAAAACCACTCAATAGTATAATTTATCACTATAAATTATTTTTATTAAAAAAGTTGTTTTTAAGTTTTTTTACTATTCATCAAAAATTGGAAATTTCTCAGAAAAATACCAAAAATTCAACTTAGGCTAATTTAAATATCCTAAATCCAAAAATGAAGTCCATTTTGAAATATAAAATTCATATAATTTCAAAAAGAGGGTATTAATATTCATAATAGCTACTTTGATTGGTCGCGGTGTGTTAGAATCTCAAACTTGTGTACAATGCAAGCCATTGCATTATTGAAAGAGAAGCGTACCGTGGAAGCTTGAGGTGTTACATCCAGGGGGGTGGGCGGGATATCCACAGGGGTGGCGGGGTTGTTGAGGGGGGTAGGGGGTGTCTAGGGGGGTGGGCGGGCTGTCCACAGGGGGGGGGGGGGCTATCCAAGGGGGTATGGGGTGTCTAGGGGGGTGGGTGGGCTGTCTACGAGGGTGGCAAGGTTGTCCTGGGGGGGTATGAGGTGTACAAGGGGGTGGGAGGGCTGTCCACGGCGGTGGGCGGGCTGTCCACGTGGGTGGGGGGGGGGGGGGGCTGTCCAGGGGTGGGTGGGGTTGTCCAGGGGGTACGAGGTATCCAGGGGGTGGGTGGGCTATCCACGGGGGGTGTCAGGGCTGTCGAGGGAGGTAGGGGGTGTGCAGGGGGGGTGGGCGGGCTGTCCATGGGGGTAGGGGGTTGTCCACAAGGGGAGGGGCTATCCATTTCCATGGGAGTGGTGGGGTTGTCGAGGGGAGTAGGGGGTGTCTAGAAGGTGAGCGGGCTGTCCACGGGGGTGGGGCAAGCTGTCCACGGGGGTGGGTGGGGGGCTTTCCAGGGGGTATGGGGTGTCCAGGGGGGTGGGTGGGTTGTCTAGGAGGGTGGAGGGGTTTTACAGGGGGGTACGGGGTGTCCAAGGGGGTGGGTGGGCTATCCACGAGGGTGGGCGGGCTGTCCACGTGGGTGGGGGCTGTCTAGGGGGTACAGGGTGTCCAAGGGGGGTGGGCGGGGCTGTCCAGGGGGTGCGGGGGTGTCTAGGGGGTGGGAAGGCTGTCCATGGTGGTGGCAAGGCTATCTAGGGGGTAGGGGGTATCCAGGGGGGGGTGCTGTCTATGGGGGGAGGGGCTATCCAGGGGGGAGGGGTGGCGGGCTTTCTATGGGGGTGGTGGGGGTGTCCACAGGGGTGGGGTGGGGTGGGGGGGGGTCTTTCTAGGGTGTACGGGGTGTCTAAGGGGGTGGGTGTTTTGTCCATGATGGTGGTGGGGGCTGTTTAGGGGGGGTACGGGGTGTCCAAGGGGGTGGGCAGGGCTGTTCAGGGGGGTACAGGGTGTCTATGGGGGTGGGCGGGCTGTCCATGGGGGTGGCGGGGATGTCTAGGGGGTAGGAGGTGTCCAGGGGGGTGGGAGGGCTTTCCACGGGGGTGGGGGGCTCTCCATGGGGGGAGGGGATGTTCAGGGGGGGTGGGTGGGCTATCCACAGGGGTGGTAGGGATTTCGAGGGGGGTAGGGGGTGTCCAGGGGGGTGGCGGGGCTGTCCACGGGGGTGGGGTGGGGTGGGGGTGTCCAGGGGGTATGGGGAGTCCACGGGGGGGGGGGGGGGGTCTCTCCACGAGGGTGGAGAAGCTGTCCAGGGGGTACGAGGTGTCTAAGGGGGGTGGGATGGCTTTCCATGTGGGTTAGGGGCATCCAGATGGTATGAGGTGTGTCCAGGGGGTGGGCGGGGGCTGTCCAGGGTGGTACGGGGTGTCCAGGGGGTGGGTGGGCTGTCCACAAAGGTGGCAGGGCTATTCAGGGGGTAGGGGGTGTCCAGGGGGTGGTCGGGCTCTCCACGGGGGTGGGTGGGTGGGGGGGTCTATCCATGGGGGGAGGGGCTATCCAGGGGAGCGGGCGGGTTGTCCACGAGGGTGGAAGGGCCCTCCAGGGGGTCGGGGCTTTCCAGGGGGTGGGGGGGGGGATTTTCAGGGGGTGGGGGCTGTCTAAGGGGTACGAGGTGTCCAGGGGGTGGGTGGGCTGTCTAAGGGGGTGGAAGGGTTGTCCAGGGGGTCGGGGTTATCCAGAAGGTGGGGGGGGGGGGCTATCTAGGGGGGGTATAAGGTGTCCATAGGGGCGGGTGGGCTGTCCACGGGGGTGTCAGGGCTGTCTAAGGGGGTTGGGGTTGTCTAGGGGGGTGGGCAGGCTGTCCGTGGGGGTGGGGGGTTGTCCACGGGGGTAGGGGTGTCCAAGGGGGTGGGCGGGCATTCCATGGGGGTGTGGGGGCTATCCATGGGGGGAGGAGTTGTCCAGGGGGGTGGGGCGATCTGTGCACGTGGGTGTCAGTGCTGTCTAGGGGGGTCGAGGCTTTCTAGTGGGGTGGGTGGGGGGATTTCCAGGGGGTGGGGGGGGGGGCTTTCTAGGGGTACGAGGTGTCCAAGGGGTGGGCGGGCTATCCAGGGGGTGGGTGGGGCTGTCCAAGGTGGTAAGGGGTGTCCAAAGGGGTAGGCGGGGCTATCCACGGGGGGTACCAGGGTTGTCTAGGGGGGTCGGGGTTGTTGAGGGGGTGGGGGGGGGGGGTTTCCATGGGGTGGGGGGGGGATTTCCAGGGGATACAAAGTGTCTAGGGGGGTGGGCGGGCTATCCACGAGGGTGGTAGGGCTATCCAGGGGGTTTGGGTGTTTGGGGGGGGGGGGGTTGGCGGGTTGTCCATGGGGGTACAGGGGATGTCCAAGAGGGTAGGGGTGTCCAGGGGGGTGGGAGGGCTGTCCAATGGGGGGGGGGGGGTTGTCCACGGTGGGAGGGGATATCCAGGGGGTGGGCAGGCTATCCATAGGGGTGGTGGGGCTGTCTAGGGGGTAGGGGGTGTCCAGGGGGGTGGGCGGACTGTCCATGGGGGTGGCAGGGCTGTCCAGGGGAGGCGTGAATCAATCACAACAAATCATCAAGTCAGGTTTTATTATTTACAGATAAAAAAATAAAGATGATGTGATCTATCTAATCACACATATATTCAATCACAACAAATCAATAAACATCAAAGGTCAGTAATATTAGTCAAAAATGTAATGGATCAACCTATACCTCATCACCATTACTATCATCACCATCATCATCACCCTCACCCTCATCCTCATATTCATCCCCATAATCATCTCCGTCCTCCTCAACACCCTCCTCCTCACCCTCGTACTCAGCCTCGGCCTCCTCGCTTCCCTCCACTTCTGCCTCAGCCTCCTCCTCGGCCTCCTCCTCCGCTCGGCCTTCTCCGCACCCTCATCCTCCTCTTCCTCAACCCCCCTTCCCCCCATCGTACTAAAAATTCCACCTGGTGCACCATATATAGAATGCATCGATGACATATATTCATCATAATCAGTGCTGGCCTCTGGTGGAAGTGTTGGACGTAAAACATCCATTAGTTTCATAAATGCAGTGTTTGCCCTAGTAGACTTTTCTGCCATCTCTATGACCCTTTTTTCAGCCCGTTATGCCTGTGCCTTAACCTCCCGCAACTCGGTGGCACTGAAACTCATACCTGAGGAGGTCCAATACCTTGTCATAACTATACTCTTCCCCAGATCAGCAGCGTACTCTACCAGGGTTCTCATCTCCCAACACCTGATGTAAGTGATTTTTTGGCCCAGAATTGTTCACTTTATATGAAACCATAACTGAAACACTACATTATATGAGAATCATAATATAAAAGACAAAAAATACTATATTTATAACAAAATATCTTTTAAGAAATATAGATTAGTGTACAAGATCATGTACACTTGTGGAGGATAATTATATAAAAGTTGAGTAAATTTTAGATCGAAGAAATTTTTTATTTTAGTAGATTATTTGAGTGATCATATACACTGCCCAAGGGGGTGGGAGTGTCCAGGGAGTGGGGGGCTGTCTAGGGGGTTGGGGTGTCCAGGTGGGTAGGCTGTCCACGGAGGTGGGGGGGGGGGTGTCTAGGGGGTACATGGTGTCCATGGGGGTGGGCGGGCTGTCCAAGGGGGTGGCAGGGCTGTCCATGGGGGTCAGGGGTGTCCCAAGTGGGTGGGTGGAGGGGGGGGGGGGGTTGTCCAGGGGTACATGGTGTCCTCCATGGGGGTGGGAGGCCTATCCACGAGGGTGGCAGGGCTATCCAGGGGGGTTAGGGGTGTGTAGGGGGTGGGGAGGAGGGCTGTCCAGGGGGGTGGGCGGGGCTATCCAGAGGGTGGGTGGGGTGTCTTGGGGGTGGGCGGGGTTGTCTAGTGGGGTTAGTAGGCTGTCCACAGGGGTGGCAGGGTTGTCCAGGGGGTCGGGGGTGTCTAGGGGGTGGGGGGGGGGGGGGCTTCTAGGGGTGGGGGGTGTCCGGGGGGATGGGGGGTGTCCGGGGGGTGGTGGGCGGGTGTCGAGGGGGGTGGGAGGGCTATCCACGGGGGTGGAAGAGTTGTCCAGGGGGTAGGGGTTGTCTAGGGGGGTGGGTGGGTTGTCTACAGGGGGGGGCTATCCAGGGGGTATAGGGTGTCCATTGGGTGGGAGGGCTGTCTATGAGGGTGGGTGGGGGGGTGTCCAGGTGGTGGGCGGGATATCCATGGGGGTGGCGGGGCTGTCCAGGGGGGTACTAGGTGTCGAGAGGGGTGTGCGGGCTGTCCAAGGGGGTTGGGGGGTGTCCACAGGGGGGATGTCCAGGGGTATGGGGTGTCTAGGGGGGTGGACAGGGCTGTCCAAGGGGGTGGGCGGGCTGTCCATGGGGGTTGGAGGGCTGTCCAGGGGTGTCAGGGGTGTCCAGGGGGGTGGGGGGATTTCCAGGGGGTGGGGGGTGTTCGGGGGGTGGTGGGAGGGTGTCTAGGGGGGTGGGCGAGCTGTCCACAGGGGTGGGAGGGCTGTCCAAGGGGTAGGGGGTGGGCGAACTGTCCACGGGGGTGGGGGTGGGGGGGTGTCCATGGGGGTACAGGGTGTCCAGGAGGTGGGCGGGCTATCCACAGGGGTGGGGGTGGGGGTGGGGGGGGGGGGGGGCTATCCCGGGGGTGGGTGGGCTATCCACGGGGGTGGAGGGGCTATCCAGGGGGGTTCAGGGTGTCCAGGGGGGTGGGCGGGCTATCCACGGGGGTTAGGGGGTGTCCACGGGAGGTGGGTGGGCAGTCCACCGGTGTGGTGGGGCTGTCCAGTGGGGTACATGGTGTCCATGGGGGGGGGGGGCTGTCCATGGGGGTGGTGGGGCTGTCTAAGGGGTAAGGGGTGTTAAGGGGGTGGGAGGGATGTCCATAGGGTGGTGGGCTATCTAGGGGGTAGGGGGTGTCTAGGGGGTGGGCGGGCTGTCCACGGGGGTTATGGGGCTGTCCAGGGGGGGTCATGAGTGTCCGAGGGGGGGGGGGGGGGGGGTCGACGGGCTGTCTATTGGGGTTGGGGGACTGTCTAGGGGGTACGAGGTGTCCAGGGGGGTATGGGGTGTCTAGGGGGTGGGTGGGCTGTCCACAAGGGTGGAAGGGCTTTCCAGGTGGTAAGGGGTGTCCAGGGGGATGGGTGGGCTGTCCACGAAGGGGGGGGGGTGTTGTCCAGGGGGTAGGGGGTGTCCATAGGGGTTTAGGGGCTGTCTAGGGGGTAGGGGGAGTCGATAGGGGTGAGTGGGCTTTCCACGGGGTGGGGGGCTATCCAGGGGGGTGGGTGGGCTACCCACATGGGTGGCGGGGCTATCCAGGGGGTATGGGGGTGTCCAGAGGGTGGGCGAGCTATCCACGAATAATTTAACTATCCATTATTTTAGGTGATTTTGAATAGATATATAATGAATTCAATAAATCATAAAAGATGTAATAATGAAATTTAATTTTAAGTAGGATGG
>CAUJRU010004547.1:0-15693 GCA_963277665.1 Viscum album | reverse complement strand
TTCTTGGGATAGATAGGAACTTTTGTCCCTTACCTTCGATGAGGGGTAGTTTTAAACATTCCTCTCCCTCTTGAAACCAATTTTAGGGAATCCCTTCCGGAGTAGTCCCCTAACCTTTCTTGCATGAGGTGGCACTTTTTCTCCTCTTTTTCCTTATCTTGTTCCAAATCTAGATGGATCACCAAATGTGACTATCCTTTATATGAAAATAAAATAGGAAGCATGAACATTCAATGCCTTCTCCCTCTCGCTTTGGCCTCCAGCACTATCCATTAGTGGATAGATTGAGATCATGTGATCACCAGGTCTTCTGTTACCTCTTTCTTCTCACATTTAGCATGAATCACATAGGAATATCGGTTAGTGGTGATCATAAAATCTGTAGGATCACAAAAATTTATGTGGGAAGCTCCCATGCATAAGCCCCAACAACAATCAATTCAAATGGGCATCCTTGTAACTCCCCGACCCTAGATTCATAGAGTCGGTGCATTATTTTAATACAATGGAATGATTACAAGGAATCAAGTCCCGAAAGACTGATCAGTTTAGAAGTCTTGGAAAATAGATTAAATGCATGAATGTTACATTAAACTTTCTAACATACAACACACAAAAAAATAATCCTTTGAGAATTCCATTTTTCCCTTAGATTAACCCTGCATCTCAAAGATAAAAAACTTCTTGAGATCCTGGGAAAATAAAACATAAGAAAGGGGTGATCTCAAATGCTCAATAAGGATAACAATATAGTAGAAACATTCATAAATAAAAATAAACATCTAAGTCAATGTATAAAACTAAAACAAAATCATTTTCAACATAAAATTAATCATAATATGACAAATATAAATCAAAATAATTCCATTTACTTACTCACATGGATATTCTACTAGTCGAATAATCACATGCAATATCAATAGCCACTTTCATAATGACGGAATGCATAATGCCAGTCATTCAAAACCACATAGTCAAGGCCTTATACCAAGACTACAAATAAGATTTTGTTAAGGCCTTATGCCAAGACACTAGTTTGTCTTATGAGACTTACTGATGCATCGAGGTGCTATAGCGGGATCCACCCGTCACTTACTAAGTCTAATGCATTTCTTATATAAAAGGTTTAAACATAATATAAAAATTTCTTATTTAAACTAGCCTACGAAATGTCAATACTTTATCCATAAAACATGAATGGTATAAAATAACACATCCATAGACAAACATATCACAAAACCTTCAATACAATATGGAAGATTTTTTATCATAACAAATCAACTTCAAACAAGTTTAAAATCAATCAATGGATGTTGACATAGATGAAAATAATTTGAAATAATCATTGAGAGTAATATCTCTTTTTCATGAACACATTTAAAAGTCACACAATTTAGAAAGGAATAAATTTAAATACATTTTTGAATAAAAGTGTCCCATACCTCTTTGAAATTTTTGAAAGGAATTAACATTTTAAAAACATTCATGTTCATATAAATAAATCCTTAAAACCATTTTAAAAACATGGAAATTAAAGAGAATGCTTTAGAAGAATGAATATTTAAAACATTTAAAATGATGTTTTAGTATAAAATTCCCTTAAAAATAATCCCTTTCAAAACTCTTTTATGAAACATGGACATGGATAATAAATATGTCCTTGTAGATACTTCCATAAAAACAACCTCGGATAAAAAAGAGATTGTGAAATTAACCCTTACCTTGCAATTTCCTTTTGTCGAGGGTACGTTTAACCTCCTGTATAATGTACATAGTATGTTATTAAATTATAAAATAATAATATTCATATTTTTTATATCATACATGATTCATTTATGACTTTATACTACCCATTTAATAATTATTTCCATATTAAATTAACATTTCGGGTAATAATCGCTTTCTTTATCGTACGTGTTTTAACATGTTATTCTTGATCGTATCATTTAGATAAAAATTTAAATACTTATATAATATAAAAATTGATTTATATATCATATATATTTAGAATATAAATATTTATAATAGATAGATATATGAAATAGGAAACACCATTTGTGGAGACGCTAGGTCGTACGTACGCATAAACGTTGTTTCTGTTTTCATATCGTATTGAACGGAAGTAAGTGAATAAGATATATGTAAGTAAATAAATACATATATATATATATATATATATAATATAAATCTCTAGTATCATAATTATGTCATATATTACATAATTATTAGTAATATGTATTTTTATAATCATCGATGAATGGTGAATGTGGAAATGAATCTCATCGCGTTGTGGAGACGGTAATTCGTACGCACGCATGAGAGACAATATAATTTACTTAAATGTGTGTAATTGGATGGTATATTAATTTTACAGAGACATTAGAATATTTTTTTCATTATTTATATACATATTAATCACAATTATATTCATCCAAATAACATAGTGTTGAATAACAAATTACACCATGGCGTAGAGACGGTAAGCCATACGTACTCACGCATAGTGACATTATCATTCATAGGATGGATAGAATAATGAATATGGTTGTTAAATATTTATAATAACATCATAGTATATATAAGTTACATGATTTAGTATTTTGGTATGGTAATAACAATGAAAGAGTAAGTGGAAGAAGAAAAGAACTTGAAAGAGGGTGGTGAAATCATTTCCTCTTCTTTGGGTTCTTCTTATCGATTTGATAAAAATGGATCCTTATGTTATATTTATGACCAAAGGAATGATTCTAGGATGATTTTAGGATATTTTTTAGGATATTTGGGCAGGTTTTTTCCGAGCCAAATGGATTTGGAGGTGTGAACTTGAGAGAAGGGGATGTTCCCTTTTATAAGAGGGGTGAGGGGCACCTTAGAAAAAACTGAAAATATTATTTTATAATAAAATAATTTTAGGTTTATAATGGCTCAATAATAAATTATTTAAAGGTTAAGGTGGGTATTGGTCGAACTCAACTCAACCAATAGGTTTTAGATAGGTTTGGGTCACTATATTAACCTTATCTTTTATATTTAACTCTTAGTTAAATAGTTTGACATTTACCATGTTTATTTGTATTTTTATATTATATGGTTAATAAACATACTATTAACTTCCAAGGGAACCCCAAGTGGTTAATTAATGACATATATAATAGTATTTATTCCCTTTTTCTGATCCTTAGATTTTTAAGAATAGAATACCAATTAATAATATAATATTTTTTTTAAACTCTTTTATGTCAATTTTGACACTATTTGGTATTTTGTTTTTTCTAAATTTATAACAGCATTATTAATTCTAAAAGAATTAATTTAATCAACCCTAACATGTCATATTATCCTAAAAAATTAGTTTAATTCATAAAAAGTCTCAGATTACATTTATTTGGGTATTTTTAATATCAATTATTTTAATATTCCATTAATAAGGTAATTACAAGATCATCATTGTGTCATAAATAAATTAAATAATTTAATGTCTAAAAATTATAAATAAAAAACCATTATGTATGAAATCTTTTTATCTTTCTAATTAATATTTATAATTGAATTTATATTATGTGTAACCCTATATTAAAAATGGGTTAGTTATTAAACATTGAATTTTTCACTTTTAACTCTTCTTTGAATTAAATAATAATAAATGTACTAATCGAATCCAAGTGGACCTAAAGGATCATATTTTATTAATAAATTTGTTTTTGGTTGATTTATATCTATCTAATATAATTAGGACATGTGTTAGGGTAATTATGATATCATTTTTACCCTTAATTGCCCTATTTACTTTTAATCGTGGTAAATAAAAGTCAAAAGATACAATTCACCAAAAATTATTTTCATCTTATTGAACCACATTTTACTTACTGATATCAACTGTTTCTCTCAGATTTTTGAAATTCAACTCATTGAAGCAGTAAAATTATGTTTTATGCAAATTTTCAAATGCTCCTAGGAGGTGGGTAAAAGACGGTAAAACATTCGATAAAATTTTATACATCTAATCTTATTATAAAATGACTCCAATGAATTACATTGAACTTATATAGGTAATATATATATATATATATATATATATATTCAGAATATATTTAAATAAAATAAATAATTATTTAAATAAAAAGTCGATTTTAAATAATAACACTGTGTTTTTCACTATTCATCAAAAATTGAAAGTTTTCAGAAAAATATCAAAATTTTACCCTAAGACAATTTCAATATGATGAATTCAAAAATGAAGTCCATTTTACCAAATTCAAAACATAGAATCTGAATTTAATAATTTAAAATTAATTTCTGTTTTTAAGACCAAAAATCGTATTTTTATGAAATAATTACTATCAAAATATTGACACTTGTTTATGTCCAATTTCAAAGTGAAATTACTTACAATGACCAGAATTATATTAAATGGTAAATTTATAATCTATTTATACTTACAAACCATTAAAATTTATAATTTAAAACTATAAATTATTTTGATTAAAAAAAGTTGTTTCAGTTAAAATATAGTATTTTTCACTATTCACCCAAATATGAAAGTTATCAGAAAAATACCAAAAATTTATTGAAACTAAATTATTATGTACTGATTCTAAAGAATAAGTTTATTTTTTCAAATTTAATATATTAAAGTTTCAAATATTAGAGTTAAAGAGGGTTCACCATTAAAAGGCGGTAAAATTGCATTTTTTTGGAAAATACTTCTTTTATCTAAAAAAATGAATTTGTTCTTACATTATGTATAAGAAACTCCAAATATGGATTCTAAAATTATAAGGATTATATAAAATTTAAAATTCTATTAATACTATTCATAACTGCTTTTGAATGGCTAGTTTGGTAAGTCATAGTGCGCTAGAACTCGGTGTTGCATGTAGTGAAAGTTACTGAATTACTTTGAAGAAATGACGTACTATAAAATCTTGGGGTATTACATTCTTCCCTCCTTCAATAAATTGTGTCCACGAAATTTGAAATTGTTTTTTTGAAAATAAATGTTTCAAATTATAAAGTACCTTTGTGGGAAAACCCACATCAAAAATTGGGTTAATAAAATTTAGTCTTAATACGAGGAAAAGGGAAATGGAAGGGTCACCACCAAATTATGATCTCGATTAGGAGAACATTGGTGGAAATTAGAGACACATAATTAGAGGAAAATTTTAAATATTTATAGGGAATGATTGAGGTCATCAATCACAAACAAGTGTAAAACTGAGGGCCTCAAATCCTCCAATCTATGATGATTTAAAATACCATCGGTTCAACAAAACATAAGGTATTAGGATTACACATTTTTGTTTTTAAGATCCCTTCCCTAAAGTTTAAGAATTAATTTACCCATATAATAAGAGGGAAAAATTATATATATATATATATACTTGACAAGTAGAGTATCATCCTTCAACTAATTCCTACCACAGACTCTTCTTTCAATCCAAAAGATTTCAAAAAAAATCTATTTATCCTAATCGTATAGGGTTCCAAAAAAATAATGAATTTATAATTCAACTATCAGACCCTTTAAAAAAACTAGATTATATAATCCAAGGACTTCATGTAGTCTAGTGGTAGGAAATAAATCCCAATCGCACTATGGTTGTGGGTTCGATTCCCACAGATTTGTCCGACGCGACAGATTGTCACACGGTCTGCGTGTTGTCCTTTTTATAACAATACAAAAAATAACCTTAAAAACAGTATCCAATTTCAAACATAATCTATTCAAACATTTATACTTATCCAAAATACTTATATCCAAACTCACAGTCCAAAATTTATAAGGAAGTTAAACACAATGAAGATCCTTTTTGCCACGTAATAACATGTGAACACCTTAATCATGTATTATTTTAAAACATAGTAACACCCTGAATTAACATAAATCTCTATTTATTTCATTCATGCTATCTTATCCTTTATATAATAATGGATATATTCCTTATATCCAAAATTTTTTAATATTCCAACAATGATGAAATAAGCAAACTATTAATCAGTTCTAAGGAATTCAAGAATATCCAATATATTTTATCCAAATCAAACATCTCATATTCCAAAATCACTACCTCATTATCAGAACCATATTGAGGATTACCTTTCCTTAAACCATGTATTTTACAAAAAGTGTAGCTTACTATTAAGTCACTTTCCTTAGAACCATATAATCTCAAATCCTCAATAAAATAGTACTTCAATACAATCCTTATTTATCTCCATAATTCATATAACCAGTATATTGTTGATACAACACTCAAATGAAATAATTCTATAATAACAACATAAGAACACTAGTCATTCCTCTTTATCTGAGGTAGTATCAAAACTTGATTATTATCCAATATCATCATTTGAGGGATACTCTGATGACTGGGACATTGATTCATGTATTGTCTCAATGTCTTGCAGATGAAACATTTTACATTTGAAACATTTTTCTTACCCTTGAAATCACGTACTTGGTGTCCTTTTTCTCTACACTTATAAAAAACTCTCATTTCCTTCAAGAATTTATCCAGGTGATTATTTCCACATTTATCACATATGAAAAAAATACTTATTTTCCCTCTTCCCTTTATCCATATTTATCTCTACCATCCTTTCCTTCTCTTGCTTCCCTTCACAACCATAGGACTCAAAGAATTATTTACTTATCATATTAACACATGATACTATTTCTTTATATGTTGATAATATGTGGGAGACTATTTCCCTTATTTTTGTTGGCTTAATACTAGGAAACATATGATACCTTTTTAATTTTTTGATCTTAAGTATTGTTGGAGTTCTCATTCCTTCTACAAGGCGCCATTTCTTAACAATGGAATACACTAGGCCAGTTTATAAATCATAATTCACAATTCTAAACTTGTAAAATACCTAACGTAAATTGAACAGTTTATAGATATAATACATAATCATAAAAATGTTTTCTTTGAGGAAGTATTTACTCCTAAATCATTCATAATGTCTTGTAATGAAAATGTGATTTATCCAATGTGTATCCCCTGGGAGTGTCGTAACCAATAGTGCAACAAGGACCGTTGTTGTGCACCAGTTCCTGATCGAGTTTAGCTTAAAGAAGTGTTTTCAGGTTTTACCCCTATGTACATTTGTGCCTAATCCACCTCTACCTGCTCGTATCCAGACAGGGATGTATTTCATGGAAAACTCAAAAAATATCTACCTTACTGAAATTCTAGGAAGTTCTTCTATACAAATCTTCCAAGTCTATCTTAGGGTAATGTGATATAATCAAATTTTATCTAAATCTATTTTACAAGGTTATTGCGAAAACTCCTTTGATACCAACTATAACGACCCGACCCTAGATTCCCAGAGTTGGTGCATTATTTTAATACATTGGCATGATTACAAGGAATCAAGTCCCAAAAGACTAATCAATTTAGCAGTCTTGGAAAATAGATTACATGCATGAACGTTACATTACACTTTCTAACATACAACACACAAAAAATCCTATGAGAATGTCATTGTTCCCTTATCTTAACCCTACATCTCAAACATAAAACACTTCTTGGGATCCTGGGAAAATAAAACATAACAAAGGGGTGAGCTCAAATGCTTAGTAAGGATAACAATATAGCAAAAACTATCATAAATAAGTACAAACATTTAAGGAAATGTATAAAACTAAAACAAAAGCCTTTTCAACAAAAAAATCATCATTATATGGAAAATATATATCAAAATAATTCCATTTACTTACTCATATGGATATTCTACTAGTCTAAGAATCACATGCAATATCAATAGCCACTTTCATAACGATGGAATGCATAATTTCGGATTTTTTTTACGTTTGTAAAAAAAATTCCAGAAAATGCTTAGGGAAAAAATATTTTTAAAAATATACCTTAAAGGCGGCATCCCAGATGCCGCCTTTTGCATTTCGGGGGAAAGGCGGCATCCTTGATGCCGCCTTTGCGCTACGGGTGTAAGGCGGCATCCGCGATGCCGCCTTTCTCCAAAAAAAATCTTTTTTTGAATATTTTTATTTTTATTTTTATTTTGTTTTGTTTTGTTTATATATATATATATATATATATATATATGAACAAAACTAAAAATTTCAACAGAATTTCTCTGCTATTAATGATCCAGCGCTACACCCATTAAAACAATCTAAATTCTGACAGAAGCTCTCATCCAGGCCTCCCTTTTATAAGAGAGCTTACCCTGGAAATCATTCTGCATTTTCGATGTGGGATTTTGGTTCTCCATTTACTGCACAGAACATTCTGCATTTCCGATATGGGATTCTATTTCAAGTACGTGACTTTGAAAGACTATAAAATATAAACTATAAGGCCAATATAAATGAAACTTAAAACATGGATTAAACATATAAAAAATAGTTGAAAAAAATCATAAAAAATGATGATAAAAAATAATTTATAAGATTTCAAAACCACTTACTTGAAACATAAGAAGTTTCAAGTACATGATTTTGAAAGATTATAAAATATAAATTATAAGACCAGTATAAATGAAACTTAATACATGAATTAAACATAAAACAAATATTTGAAAATAAAAAGAATTTCGTAAAAAATATTGATGAAATATAATTTATAAGCTTTCAAAACGACCAGCATGAAACTTAAAAATGTTTCAAGTACGTGACTTTGAAAGCCTATAAAATATAAACTATAAGACCGATATAAAAATTAATTAGTAAAAATTAGTAATATGATTTTTAATTATATAATAATTAATTAGTAAATTTGTAATATGATTTTTAATTATAATTATTCATTATAATTATTAATTAGTAATTAATAATAATTAATTATATAAAAATTAGTTAGTTAATTTGTAATATTATTATTAATTATAAAATAATAAATTACTAAAATAGTAATATAATTTTTAATTACATTTATTCAATATAATTATTAATTATTAATTAGTAATTAGTAATTAGTAATTATTATTTATTAATTATTAATTATTAATTAGTAATATAAATATTAAATATAATTAGTCATTATAATTATTAATTATTAATTATTAATAATTAATTATATAATAGTTAGTTAGTTCATTAGTTATATAATTATTAATTTTATAACAATTAATTAATAAATTAGTAATATAATTTTTAATTTCATTTCATCATTATAATTTTTAATTATTAATTAGTAATTAGTAATTAGTAATTATTAATTATTAATTAGTAATATAAATATTAATTATAAATATTAATTATAAATATTACTTATTAATTATTAATTATTACTTATTAATTATTACTTATACAGTAATTATTTAGTTAATTATTAATATAACTATTAATTATATAATAATTAATTAGTTAATTAGTAATATAATTATTAATTATATAATAGTTAATTAGTTAATTAGTAATATTATTATTAAATATAATTATTATAATTTTTAATTAGTAATTACTTATAATTAAATATTTCATAATTAATTAGTTAATTAGTAATATTATCATTAATTATATAATAATTAATTAGTAATATAATTATTACATATATAATAAATATTTAGTTAATTAGAAATAAAATTAATAATTATAACTAATTAATTAGTAATTAGTAATTATTAATTATTAATTATTTAATTAGTAATATAAATATTTATTACAATTATTCATTATAATTAGTAATTAGTAATTAATAATTATTAATAAGTAATTAGTAATTATTAATTAGTTAATTAGTAATATAAATATTAATTATAACTATTCATTAAATTATTAATTATTAATTATTACTCATTAATTATTACTTATATAATAATTAATTAGTTAATTATTAATATAACTATTAATTATATAATAATTAATTAGTTAATTAGTAATATAATTATAATCTTTCAAAGTCACATACTTGAAACATTTTTAAGTTTCAAGTAGGCGGTTTTGAAAGCTTATAAATTATTTTTCATCAACATTTTTTTGTAAATTTCTTTTGTTTTCAACTATTTCTTATATGTTTAATCAATGTTTAACGTTTCATTTATATTGGTCTTCTATTTTATGTTTTATGGTCTTTCCAATTCACACACTTGAAAAATTTTAAGTTTCAAGTAGGCGGTTTTGAAAGCTTTTAAATTACTTTTCATCAACATTTTTTTGGAAATTTATTTTGTTTTCAACTATTTATTATATGTTTAATAAATGTTTAAAGTTTCAATTATATTTGTTTTAAATTTTATATTTTACAGTCTTTCAAATTCACAAACTTGAAAAATTTTTAAGTTTCAAGTAGGCGGTTTTTAAAGGTTATAGATTATTTTTTATTAATATTTTTTAGGAAATTATTTTTGTTTTCAACTATTTATTATATCTTTAATCAATGTTTAAAATTTAATTTATATTGGCCTTATAGTTTATATTTTATTGTATTTCAAAGTCACGTACTTGAAACAGAATCTCACATCGAAAATGCAGAATGTACTGCGCAGGAAAGGTAGAACTTAAATCCCACATCGAAAATGCAGAATGATTTTTGGGGAAAACCCTCTTATAAAAGGGAGGCATGGGTAAGAGTTTCTGTCAGAATTCATACTACTGTAATGGCTGTAGTGCTGGATCTTTAATAGCAGAGAAATTCTGCAGAAATTTTTTGTTTTGTTTATATATATATATATTTATATAAACAAAACAAAACAAAAAAATAAAAATAAAAAATTTCAAAAAAAAGATTTTTTTAGGAGAAAGGCGGCATCGTAGATGCCGCCTTTCCCCCGAGATGCAAAGGCGGCATCCGGGATGCCACCTTTGAGGTGCATTTTTAAAAATATTTTTTCCCTAAGCATTTTCTAGAATTTTTTTTTTAAAACGTAAAAAAAATCGCATAATGCCAGACCTTCATAACCACATAGTCAAAGCCTTGTTCCAAGACAAAAAATAAGATTTTGTCAAGGCCTTGTTCCAAGACACTAGTTTGCATCATTATAACTACCGATGCATCGAGGAGCTATAGCAGGCTCCACCCGTCACATACTAAGTCCATTGCATTCCTTATATAAAAAGGTTTAAATATAACATAAACATTCATATTTAAACTATCCTACGAAATGTCAATACTTTATCCATAAACCATGAATGGTATGGAATAACACATCCATAGTAAAACATATCACAAAACCTTCAATAAAATATGGATGATTTGTATCATAATAAATAAACTTCAAACATGTTTAAAATCCATCAAAGGATGTTGAAATTGATCAAAATGATTTATAAGACTCTTTGAGAGTAATATCTATTTTTCATGAAGACATTTAAAAATCACAAAATTTATAAAGGAAGAAATTTAAATAAATTTTTGAATCAAAAAGTCCCTTACCACTTTGAAACTTTTGAAATGAATTAACATTTTAAAAACATCCATGTCTATATAAATAAATCCTCAAAAACCATTTTGAAAACATGGAAATTAAAGAGAATGATTTAGAAGAATGAATATTTAAAACATTTAAAATGATGTTTTAGTAAAAAATTACCTTAAAAGGTATCCCTTTTAAAACTCTTTAATGAAATATGGACATGGATAATAAATATTTCCATGTATATACTTAAGTAAAAACCACCTCAGATAAAAAAGAGATTGTGAAATTAACCATTACCTTGCACTTTCCTTTGGTCGATGGTACGTTTAACCTCTTTTATAATGACCATAGTATGTTATTAAATTATACCATAACCATATTAATATTTATTATATCATGCATGATTCATTTATTACTTTATACCACCCATTTAATAATTATGTCTATGTCAAATTAACATTTTGGGAAATAATCGCTTTCTTTATCGTATGTGTTTTAACTTGTTATTCTTGATCGTATCATTTCGATAATGATTTAAATACTTCCAGAATAAAAACCATGATTTATATATCATATATATTTAGAATATAAATATTTATAATAGATATATATATGAAATTGGAAACACTGTTTATGGAGACCCTAGGTCGTACGTACACATAAAAGTTGTTTCTGTTTTCATATCGTATTGAATGGAAGTAAGTAAATAAGATATATGTATATAAATATAAATATATAAATATATATATATATATATATCCAGTATTATAATTATTTCATATATTATATACTTATTAGTAATATATATTTTTATAATCGTCGATGAATGGTGAGCGTGGAACTGAATCCCATCGCATCGTGGGGATGGTAATTCATACACACGCACGAGTGACAATTTCATTTCCTTAAAGGTGTGTAATTGGATGGTATATTAATTTTACAGAGAAATTATCATGTTATTTTCATTATTTATTTACATATTACTCATAATTATATTCATCCAAATAACAGTGTTGAATAACAAATTACACCACGGCGTGGAGACAGTAAGTCGTACGTACTCACGCATGGTGACATTATCATTCATAGG
Organism: Viscum album; assembly: GCA_963277665.1. NCBI lineage: Eukaryota > Viridiplantae > Streptophyta > Magnoliopsida > Santalales > Viscaceae > Viscum > Viscum album. Next base: position 3,272 of record CAUJRU010004547.1, on the reverse strand, counting down.
ATTGATAGAATAAGGAATATGGTTGTTCCATATTTATAATAACATCATAGTGTATATAAGGTATATGATTTATTATTTTGGTATGGTAATAACAAAGAAATAGTAAGTGGAAGAAGAAAAGAGATTGAAAGAGGGTGGTGAAACCATTACCTCTTATTCGGGTTATTCCTATCGATTTGATCAAAAGGGATCATTATGTTAGATTTCTGACCAAATAAATGATTCTAGGATGATGGTAGGATAGTTGGGAGGATATTTGGGCAGGGTTTGGCTGAGCCAAATGGATTTGGAGGTGTGAATGTTAGAGAAGTGGAGGTGCCCTTTTACAAGAGGGGTGAGGGGCACCTTAGGAAAAACTTAAAATATTATTTTATAATAAAATCATTTTCGGTTTATAATGGCTCAAAAATGAATTATTTAAAGGCTAAGGTTGGTATGGGTCGAACACCACTCAACCAATAGGTTTTAGATATGTTTGGGTCACTATATTAACCTTATCTTTTATATTTAACTCTTAGTTAAATAGTTTGACATTTACCATGTCTCTTGGTATTTTTATATTATATGGTTAATAAACATACTATAAACTTAAAATGGAACCACAAGTGGTTCATTAATGACATACATAATAGTATTTATGACATTTTTCTGATCTTTAGATTTTTAGGAATAGAATACCAATTAATAATATAATATTTGTTTTAAAAACTCTTTTATGTCAATCTTGACACTATTTGGTATTGTTTTTTTCTAAATTCATAAAATCATTATTACTTCAAAAAAAAATCATTTTATAAACCCTAATATTTCATATTAACCTATAAAATTAGTGGAATTCAAAAAATGTCTCAGATTACATTTATTTGGGTATTTTTAATATCAATTATTTTAATATTTCATTAATAAGGTAATAACGGCATCATCATTGTGTCATAAATAAATTAAATTATTTAATGTCTAAAAATTATAAATAAAATACCATTAGGTAGGAAATATTTTTTATCTTTATAATTAATATTTATAGTTGAATTTATATTATGTGTAACTCTATATTAAAAATGGTTTAGTTATTAAACATTGAATTTAATACTTTTAACTCTTCTTTGAATTAAATAAATTCAACTATGAGGTGACGTTCTGCCCGAGACGCCTCCGTACTCACGTTTGAAATGATGGCATGGTTTTTGAATTTTGAAATTGGATGGTTGAAAGTGTGTTTGGGTTGTTTGTTTTGTGTATGGTTACCGGTAACCCATAAACCGGTTTTGAGAAAATGAAAAAAATGATTTCCAGGTAAAAAAAAAAGAAAAAAAAATAATAATAATAATAAATGTCCTAATCTAATCTAAGTGGACCTAAAGGATAGTATTTTATTCCTAAGGTTTTTTGGTTTAATTATACTTATACAATATAATTAGGACATGTGTTAGGGTAATTATGATATCATTTTTACCCTTAATTACCCTATTTACTTTTAACCATGGTAAATAAAAGTCAAAAGTTACTATTCACCAAAAAATATTTTCATCCTATTGATCCACATTTTACTTATTGATATAAACTGTGTCTATAGTATTTTTTAAATTCAACTCATAGAAGTGGTAAAATTATGTTTTATGCAAATTTGCAAATGCTCCTAGGAGGTGGGTAAAAGACGGTAAAACATTCGATAAAATTTTATACATCTAATTTTATTATAAAATGACTCCAATGAATTAAATTTAAATTATATAGACAATATTTATATATTTTGAAAATAAATTTAAAAAAAATAATTATTTAAGTAAAAATTTGGTTTTAAATAATAACACAATTTTTTTCACGATTCATAAAAAATTGAAAGTTTTCAAAAAATTTCAAAATTTTACACTAAGCTAATTTCAATATTCTGAATTCAAAAATGAAGTCCATTTTACCAAATTCAAAACATAGAAGCTTCATTTATTAATTTAAAATTAATTTCTGTTGTCAAGACCAAAGTGCGTGTTTTTAAGAAATAATAACTATCAAAAGACGAACACTTGTTTATGTCCAATTTCAAAGTAAAAGTACTTAAAATGACGAGAATTGGATTAAATGGTAAAAAAATAATCTATTTATACTTTCAAAAAATTAAAATTTATAATTTAACCCTATAAATTATTTTGATTAAAAAATTTGTTTTCAGTTAAAATATAGTATTTTTCACTATTCACCCAAATGTGAAAGTTTTTAGAAAAACACCAAACATTTATTGAAACTAAATTCTTATGTCCCAATTCTAGAGAAGAAGTTTATTTTGTCAAATTGAATATATAAAAGTTTCAAATATTGGATTTAAAGAGGGTTCACCCTTAAAAGGCTGTAAAATTTCATTTTTTAAATACTTCTTTTATCTAAAAAAATGAATTTGTTCTTACATTATGTCTAAGAAACTCACAATATGGATTCTAAAATTATAAAAATTATATAAAGTTCAAATTTTGGTTAATACTATTCATAACTGCTTTTGAATGACTAGTTTGGTAAGTCATGGTGCCCTATAACTCGGGGTTGCGTATAGTGCAAGTTATTGAATTACTTTGAAGAAATAACGTACTATGAAATCTTGGGGTGTTACAATACTATACGGTGTCATCCCTAATCATATACCCTTTTATGGGCCTCTTATACAGTGTATTCTCCAATCATGTCCCATTTAATGGGCCTCCTATATGGTGAAATACCTTATCATTTCCCTTTTATTCGGCCTCCTGTAAAGTGTAATCCCCAACCATGTCCCCTTTAATGAGCCTACTATACATTGTAAGCCCCAATCATGTCTCCTTTAATGGGACTCTAATACAATGAAAGCCCCAATCATGTCCCCTTTAATGGGTAGTTTTCATGTGCAATCCCAGATCATGTCCCCTCAAGTGGGCATCCTCCATAGGTGTAAGTCCCAAACATACCAAACTACATGGGATTTGATTCCCAACTAAATAGGATATGTAGAAAGCCCCCATGAGGTCCAAAACCAACACCCAAGTCCACCCAAATGTTCTCCAGGACACATTCTTGGTAGGTTCATATCCATTAGGGAGTCCCATCTCTTTCTGGTACCTCAGGCTGCCTTGGAAAAATTCCCATAATACCTTTTACCTGACACATCGTGTTTTGATTTCATTGATGCATGAAATTAAACTTCATGGTTTGTTCTTCATCACATGACCCTAAAAGGAGATGTTTCATATTTAGTGGCACTTAAATACAATGGTTCTAATTCCTCCCATGAGGATAAGTAGGAATCAGGT
>CAUJRU010004546.1:0-15699 GCA_963277665.1 Viscum album | reverse complement strand
TTGGTAGGGGAATATTTTACGGTTTTCTTTAATCATGAAGGTTGTGAATTTCAAAACCATAAGGTAATCTTAATTAAATCATCTAACTAAAAATAATCAGTCAAACTAACCAGGGACTTCACGTAGTCCAGTGGTAGGCGATAAATACCGTTCGCTCTTCGGTTGTGCGTTCGATTCCCACAGCTTTTTCTGACGCGACGGGTTGTCACACGGTCTGCGTGTTGTCCTTTTTATAAAACTACAAAAATAACCCTAACATTTTTTAACCTAAATAGTTTCCTTATACCTCTCACTTTCATCCAAATTCATTATGATCTCAACATCTTAATTCTTTATGTCTTATTTCACCACCATAAGATAAAATAAACCGATTCCCAAAACGAATAACATCATACCATGATCATGGCATCCACTCGGTTTCATCGTCACCATGATCATGTAGGTATAAGTCCCATGCATTACAACAATGATTTAGAGATCCTTCAAAATCATTTGCTTCCTCCATCCAAATACACCTTGTACAACATGTGTCATATGGTTGTTCACAGAAAAATAGTTTTGGAAAATAATCATGTATGACATATAATTCCAAAACATCTGATAAAACATGATTTCTATAAAATAGTCAGACAGAATTTGAGTTGAAACTTCTTATTATTGGTCCTTTTAAAATTCCATAAGTATGTACTGAGAGACTATATTTTAAAATCAAATATAAATAGGTTGTGCAAGGCTCTCCTTCATCAGCACCATTTTTAAAATCATAATATGCTTCAAATTATTGTGATAAGGTAAAATATTTGAAAATACCTTGATAATATTTACCTTTCTTGAAAATATGAGAATATTGTGAAAATAGTATTTGTCTAAAAACAACCCATGATCCACGATGATAACGAGGTATAGTGGAGGTGTTTGATATCTCAAAAAACTTCTTGCAAGTTAGTTTTATGCTTGAAAATGTTTCACAATCATCCAAACATGACTTTGCAATAATTATTGCAAGCATGCCATCAGGAAGAGATAGTAATTTCGTTTGAGATCCTTCTCCTTCTATTCGTAACCGACTTTACATGGCCTGAAAAAAAGTTATAAAACAAGAAATTAACTGAAATAATAGATATAGGGACTAATCATGTGTCTAACAAAAACATATAATCCCTAAAGTTGTCTAAACCGACCTCTGATACCAACTATAAGGCCCTGGCCTTAAAAATTACTTGATATCGAATTAAATGAATAATTCACACTGGGGATCTTTTCAGGATTAGAGTTTTAGTGACTTAGGACATAACTGTTACATCTCAAAATATTAAAAAGTAGACACTTATACTAAGTTTCCATAAAATAAAAAAATATTAAAAAGAAATATGTATAGTTCCATGTTTTAGATAGCATGACTTTCCCTTCATCTCATCCTTGACCCTATTCCACATTAAGTCCTGTGAAAAACATTTCAAAAAACATGGGGTGAGCATAAAAAGCTCAGTAAGGGTTATAAAAATATGGAAAGGAAACATTATTTCATATATACATAATAATGAAATCATACTTTACCCATAAACCATAGGCACTTTAACATACCTCATCAAAACATGAATAAATCATAGAAATTATAAGACCTAAAAGGTAACTTGAGGCATTCGTAACATTCTTACGTAGGGAGTAACCCTCTTGGTTACGTTTGGAATACCCACCACAGTATATTCCCTAAATATCTTCAGAAAAACCTTAATGTTTCACTCCTTTGCGTTACCCAATGCATTGGAGAGCTATATCGGGCTCACCCGCCCTTATTTTATCACGGAACCACCCGTCTTCATAACAATTCCCAAGAACCATAACATAATATTATCACATAAAACATGCATAAAGGAATCATAAAATTTCCACCTTTAAATAACAAGATATCAATACAACACATTGATATAAAAACATTATGAAAACCATTTTCAATACCAAAATAAAAGAAAAGTAACTCATGGTATTTATTTTTTTTAAAAGAAAGGTATGGCTTGTAGAGGAAGCCGAAACTCAAATAATGGTCACGACGGTGGAGAAGTCGTTGTCGCCGCGTACGTATGAAAAAACATTCCATTTTGTCATTTAGTAAATTCTTCGTATAAAAAAGATTCTTTTTGAATAAACTTAAAAGTCAAAGGGGTTTATAAACCGTATAAAAGAAGGTTGTGTATAAAACAAAATATGCCTCAATGAAAGGAGATTGAGACGAATTCCCATACAAAGACAATATCCTTTAAGGATAAATCAATTACATAATTATGTTTGACAAACGAATACACCATATATAAGTGGATATTAAGTGTAAAAAAATCAGAGGTTATTCACACATATTCATAGAACGACATATTCAAGGTGTACATGTTTATCCCAAAGAATCAAATTTGGGTTAAGAAGTTCCCTTGCAAAAATTTGATAGTCTAACGGTGTCACTACAAAATTCAGAAAATGAGATGATGAGAGATAAAAAGGGTATCTCATCACATGGACATAAAATTTAAATCAATAAGGATATAGAAGAACATATCCCAATCATAATATTATGTGAATTAAAATACATAACAAAATAAGTCTTTTAAAAAGAGGAGGGTGAAAGGTTCCCTTACCGACATGGGTATCTTTCGAAACATACACCCAGTGAAAGAAGGACAATAAAACATTGATTTAAATACTCATAAATAAATTTATATTATGCAGTGAGTAAAATAATGGGCAGTACATCCACCATTCAAAGGAAATTGTGGCAAATGTAGCATAAATCTCACGGGAATAAAAGTGAGATGAAAATCCCTTCCGAAAACTCGGCAGCCTAACGGTGCCACTTAAAACATAAAAAAATGGATTGATGAGATCAAATAGGGTTTCTAATCATATTAACATAATGTTCACAGAATGAGGAATATAAAATAACAGCCCCAAACTTAACAAATAGGAGCTTAAAAGAAGTGACATAAAGAAGAGTACTTAAAAAGAATGACAGGGGTTAGATCTCTTACGAAAATTTGGTAGCCTAACGGCACCACTGAAAACTTCAAAAATGGATTGATGATAGAGAATAGGGTCTCTCATCATATGAAAAAAAAATTACAGTAAGAGTAATATAAAGGAACATCCCAATAACAATAAAGATGAGCTTTAAAAGGAATGACATAAAAGAGTGTACTTAAAAATATAGAGAGGAGTAGGATCCCTTACCTCAAGTCTGACTTGTCTTGTTCGTTTCTTTATATTACTGAATAATAAACATTGGTAAATTTATAATTTCTTATGTACCTCCTTTATTGATTATTATTCATTTCATATCACATATTATAATGTTATAATAATTGTTTAATAATTTTAGTTCATATTAGACATTTTTTGTGATGTTTGGTAAATGAGTCAAAAATGAACTTGTTTGAAAAATGATTGCCCATGTAGTTATAAGTAAATAATTTCCAGAACAGTATTAATGATTAAAATATCATATATATCCAGTACATATTCATTTTATACTATTCCATATCATTTGGAGATAAAAAAAATGAAAATCACCGTTCATGGAGACGGTAGGCCGTACGTACGCATGAACTCTACTTTCATTTTTTTCTTTGTCATATTAATGGAATTAAAAATAAATGATATATATATAAATTATAATTCCAGTATAATATATATGTTATATAGGTCACATATGTTCATAAATTTCATTCTTTATGCATTCCATGTATTTCATATACGAGTCACATCACTTGAGGGGGCGGTAGTCCACACTTCCTCCTATGAAATTATCGCATTTACACAACATGAAAAGAATAAAGGAATGTTTTAAATATAAAATATAGAAGTATATAGTAAACATAAATACCATATATATCATATATAAAATACAGTGTCATCATAATGGCCACCTTTAAAGGTGTTAAAAGAATATTGAACAATCATCGTTTCGTGAGGCAAAAAATCACCAACCACAGAAATAGTATGTTCTTTAACCATTATATAATGCCCCAGACTTAAACCTTACATAATCTTGAGTTATTACAAGATTACACATTGAGTATCTTTTCAGGTTTAGAGTTTTAGGGAATTAGATCATGAAACTTGCATTACATTGCACATTTAAACAAAGTGGTTACATAAAAGACAGTATTCATTCTTCCCATCAGTGGGAACATATTTAAAATATAACACGGATTCTTTCTTGACACATCCTTGACACTATCATCACATCATGTACCTTTCCCTTGACCTGTGAAAAACATTTCAAAAACTTGGGATGAGCATAAAAAGCTCAGTAAGAGTTATAAAAATATGGAAAGGAAACATGAGTTCATATATACATTAGAATGAAATCATACTTTACCCATAAAACATAGGCATATCGAATCATGAATAAATCATGGAAATCATACGACATAAAAGTAACTTGAGGCTTTCATAACATTCTTACGTAGGGAGTAACCCTCTTGGTTACATTTGGAATACCCATCACAGTATATTCCCTAAAATCTCTTCGGAGAAACCTTAACGTTTCACTCCTTCGCGTTACCCAATGCATTGGAGAGCTATATCGGGCTCACCCGCCCTTAGTTTGTCACAGAACCACCTGTTTTCATAACAATTCTCAAGAACCATAACATAAACGTATCACATAAAACATGCATAAAGGAAAAAAAACATTTCCACATTTCAATCACAATATAACATTTTAGTATTTTGAAATAATGAATCTATACAAAAAGAAACCATTTCCAAAACATTTTAAAACATTTAATAAAGTGAATTTTGAATCAAAGTGTCCCATACCACCTTGAAGCTTAAAATTTTAAACAATTAATATCCATATAAATAAATCCTTAAAACCATTTTGAAAACATGGATATTAATAAGAACAAATAATTAAAACATTTAAAATGATATTTTGGTTAAAGGGGTTTTACCAAAATTAGAGACACTTGAATACAATAATTGAGGAATAACTTTTAGTCATAACTTTATAATATCATGAGAATAAATGGATTAATGATATAATACTCCAAAGGACAGTATATACACCATATAAGAGTGAATTGGTCCATAACAACAATGAACCCTCAATAGAAATGTCAAATGTGATGAAATCCCTTATAAAGAAGGTATCCTTAAATTAAGGACAAATCAATCTCAAAAATATGTGTGAAAAATATAAATACACCCAATATAAGTGGATATTAAGTGTAAAACAATAAAAGGTCATTCACACATATTCAATGGATGACATATTCAATGACTACATGTTGAACCCAAAGAAATCGAAATTGGGTTAAAAAGTTCCCTTGACAGCCTAACAGTATCACATAAAAATGAGTTGATGAGAGATAAAAACTGTATATCATCACTTGGACATAAAATTTACATCAATAAGGATATATGAGAACATATCCCAACATAAAAATATGTAAATTAAAAGACCCAACAAAAAAATTCTTTTAAAAAAGAGGAGGGTGAAAGGTTCCCTTACCGACTTGGGTATCTTTCAAAACATACACCCCATGAAAGAAGGACAATAGATCATTGATGTAAATACTCATAAACGAAAGTATATTACACAAAGAGTAGAATAATGTACATTACATACACCACTCAATGGAATTTGTGGCAAATGTAGCATAAATCTCACGGGAATAAAAGTGAGATGAAAAATCTCTTACGAAAACTCGGCAGCCTAACGGCGCCACTTAAAACTTCCAAAATGGATTGATGAGAGGAAATAGGGTCTCTCATCACATCAGAATAATTTTTAAAGAAAGAGGAATATAAAAGAACATCCCCCAACATAACAAATAGGAGCTTAAAAGAAGTGACATAAAGGAGAGTACGTTAAAAGAAAGAGAGAGGTTAGGTCTCTTACGAAAATTAGGCAGCCTATCGGCGCCACTTAAAACTTCCAAAATGGACTGAAGAGAGAGAATAGGGTCTCTCATCACATGAACATAAAAATTACAGTAAATGTAATATAAAAGATCATCCCAATAACAAGAAAGATGGAGCTTTAAAAGGAATGACATAAAAGTGTGTACTTAAAAAGAAAGAGAGGAGTAGGATCCCTTACCTCGGGTCCGCCTTGACTCGATCGTTCTTTAATCTCCTGAATAATAAAATTGAGTTAATTTATACTTCCTTAAGAACCTTTTTCAACTTAATTATACCTTTTATATCACTTATTACAATTTTATAAACATTATGTAATCATTTAAGTTAATAATATTTGTTTTGCCGATATTTGGTTCTTAAGTCGAAAGTGGATTTCTTAAAATTACATGTTGTTCGTGTGGCCAAATGTTTATTATATCCAGAATTTTATTCATGATGCAGATATCATATATGTCATATATAACCAGTACATGCATGAATTTATAACATTACATAATCATTTAGAGGTATGAAACAAAATGCACCGTTCATGGAGACGGTAAGCCGTACGTATGCATGAACGCTACTTTCATTTCTATTTCGTATTTTATAGAATGGAATAATAATTATATAAAGGTATATTATAATTCCAGTATAATATCATATATAATATCATAGTTCCATCCTTTATACGTCCCACATATGGTATTTAACGAATCAAATCACTTTGAGGGGGCGGTAGTCCGCACTTCCTTAAATGAAGATATCACGTTTACCCATAATGGAAACCATAATGGTATGCCCAAAAAGGAAAATACATAAGCTTAAGGAAAACATAAACATATTATATATCATATATAAAAATAGTTACATCATAATTTCCACCTTTGAAGGTGTTAAATGAGTATTGAACAATCATCGTTTCAGGAGGCAGAATTTTGACATCCACGGAAACCGTATGTCCTTTAACCATTTGATGTAGTTTTGTGAGATTTTAGCTCGAAAAAATCTCATAACAACATCCTATTATATTGAATATACTGTTGTTGTTAGAAAAGAAATAAATAAAAAGAGTATAGGGGGTTGGAGTAGAAAAATAAAACAAATGAACATGAGAGAATGAATTACCATTAAAAGTGTAACTCCCTTTAATTTGAGCCTAAAGGCTTCCTTTGAAAGGATTATTTCCAAAGGGAATCCTCTAGGATGAGGAGAGGGATGTGGAGAGAGTAAATGAGCAGGTGTTGGCCGAGCCAAAGGCTTGAGGAGTGTGGGAAAAAAGGTAGATGTGGGGGCCTTTTATAAGAGGAGAGGAGGGGTTCTTTTGGAAAGTAAGAAATATTACTTTATTTGAAAATGTTTTTCTATTTCAAAAGGTCCCACATTGATATAATTCGTGGATAAGGTGTTAAGGGGTTTACATCCACCCATCCAATAAGTTTTGGACATGTGTAGTTTACTGATTTTACATTATCTTTCCATTTTATTTAAATCGTTAAATAATGAGGTCATCGCTGCATCATCATGATGTCATAAATAATTTAATTTATTTAGTGTCTAAAAATTATAAAAATATACTATGATGTAGGAAATCTTTTTATCTTTCCAATGACTATTTATAATAAAAAATCTGACTTGTATAACCCCAATTAAAAATTGTTTTAGTAAAACATATCATGTTGGTGTCATTTTTGCTTTTACATTAAATAAAAATTTATTTATGTCATTTCCCAACCAAAGTGGCTACATGGGGTCCCAAAGTTGACCCATGGATTTTCATGGTCGGCAATGACACAACCAATGATGGTAGGACATGTTTCAAGCTCGTCTAGTTTTATTAAATCATTATTTTTACCTTAAACTACACTAATTACCACTAATCGCGATTAAAAACTTAATAAGTTACTATTCACCAAAAATGAATTTTATCCCATTGAACCACATTTTACTTCTTAATGACAACCATGTATGTCGGATTTTTGAAATTAAAAACACAAAGATGAAAAAATTTCATTTAAACGGAAAAATCAGTTTTTATAAGTACCACTTAGTGGTTTCACTATTCATCAAAAATTGAAGTTTTTTAGAAAAATCCCAAAAATTCACCATAAGCTATATTTGATATTCCGAATCCAAAAATGAAGTCTATTTTAAAAAATTAAAAACATATAATTCAGATTAATTAATTTAATAATTAATTCCCGTTGTCAGAGCAAATAGCGTGTTTTTATGAAACAATAAGTATCAAAAGATTGACACTGGTTTAAGTCTCATTTCAAAGTGAAATTAATTCCAACGACCAATATTAGATTTAATGGTAAAAATATATTCTAATTTCACTTTAAAACCAATTCAAAAGATAATACAATCATATAAATAAATTAGATTAAAAATAGGTTTTGAATTAAAATACAACATTTTACACTATTCATTAGAAAAAAAATGAACATTATCGGAAAGATACCAAAAATTTACACAAAGTAAATTTTGATGTCCCAATTCTTAAGAGTTTTATTTGGTCCAATAGAATGTATAAGAGTGAACAAAACTATATTTAATGATGGTTCAACATCAAAATGTGATAAGTGAACCTTTAGTGAAAAATAGGGCATATTCGCCTAAAATTGAATTCTTTCCATATTTTAAGCCTCTATCCTTTATTGGATAAATGTAAAAACATTTAAAAACATATATAATAATATTTTAGTTATTTCTATCCATTCCCGCCATTACAACGGCTACATGTGAACTACCATTTAAAATAATATTATTTTATTATTAGAGTGCAACGTAAGATTTCCAAGAAACTCGTTGTTGCGTATTGGGTACGCCATCGAGCATAGCATCCCCTTTAAAGTAATATTAATGTTTGATTCACAAATATGGGTAAATATAAAGATTTCATATTCTTTAATTACCTGGGGTGTTACATCCTTCCCCCCTTTTGGGAATTGCGTCCTCGCAATTTTAAAATTGGGCTTGGAAACATCCTTGAAAGTCCCACATCGGAACAAGAGTCGGTAAAACAATCACTTTAAAATAAAGAAAGATAAGTACAAAGGTCACCCGAGTTAACCCATAATAGGATTCCGTGTAGGAAAACTTGGACATGGAAGAAAAAGCAAAGGGTCATGTTCTGATGGAGTGTGATAGAAAACATGTTTAGGAGAAAGTTAACCACTAGAAAATCACAAACTTGTGATGGGTTAAACGGTATTCGATTCTCCAGTAGGAAAAGTTAATAGAAAACGTTTTTGTTTTAAGCTAATTTTTATTGAGAAATTTATTCATAAGGAAACATAATCACTTATCATGTTGACTTTCAACTTTTATTAGATTCCTTACACAAACTCATATTTTTTTTTCCAAAAGACGAGTATTTAGGGAGACTTGTTCACATTAAGAGTACTATAATCAACTTCTAGAGAATTACCTAACCCAAAAAAGAGAACTATATACTTTACATGTCTTTTGACTTTAACCAAAACCAAACCCCAAAATATTAGTACAAGATCAGATAACCCAGAAAAGGATAACGCATTAGAAAGAAAATCTATTCTTAATCTCCAAAATTTGTCCAACAAAACCCAAAGTTCAATGAGGACCATCTGATAAACAATTTGTCCATAAAATTCCTCAAAGTAAACCAATCTAATATTGAAACCCAAACATTTGAAGGATTTAGTCACATAGTCTTTCAAGTTAAATCGTATCATTTATCTCCAAACAACATCAGTTTCTCCTAAAGTCTCGTATTGAAAAGTAATTAACCTAATCACATATCCTCCATGATAGGTCAATCATTTTTATAAATAACCCAAAATCAACTTACTCTTAATTCATAAAATCATATAACTAAAAAGAATCAGTCAAAATAACCAGGGACTTCACGTAGTCCAGTGGTAGGCGATAAATACCAGTCGCACTTTAGTTGTGGGTTCGATTCCCGCAGCTTTGTCCGACGCGACGGGTTGTCACACGGTCTGCGTGTTGTCCTTTTTCCAAAACTATATAATTCTTAAAACATTCCCCAAAATGAGATAAAATCTTCAAGAATAATCATAACATATTTTAACCTCATGTTTATCTCATTACGTTCATTTTCCATCATATCATATAATAACCCATAATTACCTCAAAAGTAAAGATCATATAAACTCTAATGGTAACCTTTATAATTATTACCTGAACTTCCACATCGATTGTTCATCTCATACATGATGCATTACAGTACATACCAAGGTTCATGTTGTTGATCATGACTCATTGATAGTTGGTTTAGAACAACCACGAGTTTCCTCATTGAGTCCCCCATTTTATCTAGTATCTTAATCAGAGAACCACCACAGTTTCCTTCAAACCTGTTGTCTCTTTGGTGCCTGCTAGATCCATCCATTCACTAAAAACAGAAATATCAGTGTGATTATATCAACAAAACCATCATGTACTACTGAGGAAGGTAAACACTAAGATATACTTACTCATTAACTTTATCTAAAACTAGGACTCTTTCTGATATCCTAACCATTATCGTAATGTCACTTATGCTTAGAGAATACCCTAACCTCTAAAGTTATCTAAACCGACCTTTGATACCAACTATAAGGACCCAGCCTTAAAGCTTACTTAATCTTGAGTTATTACAAGATTACACATTGAGGATCTTTTCAGGTTTAGAGTTTTAGAGAATTAGATCATGAAACTTGCATTACATTCCACATTTAAACAAAGTGGTTACATAAAAGACAGTATTCATTCTTCCCATCAACGGGAACATATTTAAAATATAACACAGATTCTTTCTTGACACATCCTTGACACTATCATCACATCACGTACCTTTCCCTTGACCTGTGAAAAAAATTTCAAAAACTTGGGATGAGCATAAAAAGCTCAGTAAGAGTTATAAAAATATGGAAAGGAAACATGAGTTCATATATACATTAGAATGAAATCATACTTTACCCATAAAACATAGGCACATCGAATCATGAATAAATCATAGAAATCATACGACATAAATGTAACTTGATGCATTCATAACATTCTTACGTAGGGAGTAACCCTCTTGGGTACGTTTGGAATACCCATCACAGTATATTCCCTAAAATCTCTTCAGAGAAACCTTAACGTTTCACTCCTTCGCGTTACCCAATGCATTGGAGAGCTATATCGGGCTCACCCGCCCTTAGTTTATCCCAGAACCACCCATTTTCATAACAATGCCCAAAAACCATAACATAAACGTATCACATAAAATATGCATAAAGGAAACCAAACATTTCCACATTTCAATCACAATATAACATTTTAGTATTTTGAAATAATGAATCCATACAAAAAGAAACCATTTCCAAAACCATTTTAAACATTTAATAAGGAGAATTTTTAATTAAAGTGTCCCATACCACCTTGAAGCATAAAATTTTAAACAATTAATATCTATATAAATAAATCCTTAAAACCATTTTGAAAACATGGATATTAATAAGAACAAATAATTAAAACATTTAAAACGATATTTTGGTTAAAGGGGTTTTACCAAAATTAGAGACACTTGAATACAATAATTGAGGAATAACTTTTAGTCAGAACTTTATAATATCATGAGAATAAATGGATTCATGATATAATACTCCAAAGGACAGTATATACGCCATATAAGAGTGAATTGGTGCATAACAACAATTAACCCTCAATAGAATTGTCAAATGTTATGAAATCCCTTATAAAGAAGGTATCCTTAAATTAAGGACAAATCAATCTCAGAAATATGTGTGACAAATATAAAAACACCCAATATAAGTGGATATTATGTGTAAAACAATAAAAGTTCATTCACACATATTCAATGAATGACATATTCATTGACTACATGTTGAACCCAAAGAAATCGAAATTGGGTTAAAAAGTTCCCTTGACAGCCTAACGGTTTCACATCAAAATGAGTTGATGAGAGATAAAAAGTGTATCTCATCACTTGGACATAAAATTTACATCAATAAGGATATATGAGAACATATCCCAACATAAAAATATGTAGATTAAAAGACCCAACAAAAGAACTCTTTTAAAAAAGAGGAGGGTGAAAGGTTCCCTTACCGACTTGGGTATCATTCAAAACATACACCCCATGAAAGAAGGAAATAGATCATTGATGTAAATACTAATAAATGAAATTATATTACACAAAGAGTATAATAATGGACAGTACATACACCACTCAATGGAATTTGTGGCAAATGTAGCATAAATCTCACGGGAATAAAAGTGAGATGAAAAATCTCTTACGAAAATTCGGCAGCCTAACGGCGCCACTTAAAACTTCCAAAATGGATTGATGAGAGGAAATAGGGTCTCTCATCACATCATCATAATGTTTACAGAAATAGGAATATAAAATAACATCCCCCAACATAACAAATAGGAGCTTAAAAGAAGTGACATAAAAGAGAGTACTTTAAAAGAAAGAGAGAGGTTAGGTCTCTTACGGAAATTCGGCAGCCTATCGGCGCCACTTAAAACTTCTAAAATGGACTGAAGAGAGAGAATAGGGTCTCTCATCACATGAACATAAAAATTACAGTAAATGTAATATAAAATATCATCCCAATAACAAGAAAGATGGAGCTTTAAAAGGAATGACATAAAAGTGTGTACTTAAAGAGAAAGAGAGGAGTAGGATCCCTTACCTCAGGTCCGACTTGACTCGATCGTTCTTTAATCTCCTGAATAATAAACTTGAGTTAATTTCTACTTCCATAAGAACCTTTTTAAAGTAAATTTTTCCTTTTATATCACTTATTACCATGTCATAATCATTATGTAATCATTTAAGTTAATAATATTTGTTTTGTCGATATTTGGTTCTTAAGTCGAAAGTGGACTTCTTACAATTACATGTTGTTCGTGTGGCCAAATGTTTATTATATCCAGAATTTTATTCATTATGTAGATATCATATATGTCATATATATATACAGTACATGCATGCATTTATAACATTACATAATCATTTAGAGGTATGAAATGAAATGCACCGTTCATGGAGACGGTAAGTCGTACGTACGCATAAACGCTACTTTCATTTCTATTTCATATTTTATAGAATGGAATAATAATTATATAAAGGTATATTATAATTACAGTATAATATAATATATAATAGCATAGTTACATCCTTTATACGTCCCACATATGGTATTTAACGAATCAAATCACTTTGAGGGGCCGGTAGTCCGCACTTCCTTAAATGAAGATATCGTGTTTACCCATAATGGTAACCATAAAGGTATGCCCAAAAAGAAAAAAACAGAAGATTAAGGAAAACATAAACATATTATATATCATATATAAAAATAGTGACATAATAATGTCCACCTTTGAAGGTGTTAAATGAGTATTGAACAATCATCGTTTCGGGAGGCAGAATTTTGCCATCCACAGAAACCGTATGTTCTTTAACCATTTGTTGTAGTTGTGTGAGAGTGTAGCTCGAATAAATCTTATAACAACATCCTAGTATATTGAAGATAATGTTTTTGTTACAAAATAAATAAATAAAAAGTGTTTAGGGGGTTGGAGATGCAAAATAAAACAAATGAACATGAGAGAATGAATTACCTTTAAAAGTGTAACTTCTTTCAATTTGAGCCTAAAGGCTTGCTTTGAAAAGATTCTGCCCAAAGGGAATCCTATAGGATGAGGATAGGGATGTGGATAGAGTAAATGCTCAGGGTTTGGCTGAACCAAAGGCTTTAGGAGTGTGGGAAAAGAGGTAGAGGTGGGGGCCTTTTATAAGAGGAGAGGAGGGGAACTTTTGGAAAGTAAGAAATATTACTTTATTTGAAAATGTGTTTCGGTTTCAAAAGGTCCCACATTGATATAATTCGTGGATAAGGTGTTAAGGGTTCGAAATCCACCCATACAATATGTTTTGGACATGTGTAGTTTATATATTTTACATTATCTTTCCGTTTTATTTAAATCGTTAAATAATGAGGTCATCGCTGCATCATCATGATGTCATAAATAATTTAATTTATTTAGTATCTAAAAATTATAAAAAAATACTATGATGTATTTAATCATTTTATATTTCCAATGAATATTTATAAACAAAAATATGACTTGTATAACCCCATTTAAAAATTGTTTTTGTAAAACATATCATGTTTGTGTCATTTTTGCTTTTACATTAAATAAAAATTTATTTATGTCATTTCCCAACCAAAGTGGCTACATGGGGTCTTAAAGTTGACCCATGGCTTATCTTGGTCGGCCATGACACAACCAATGAGGGTAGTACATGTTTCAAGATAATCTCATTTTATTAAAGCAATATTTTTACCTTAAACTACACTAATTACCACTAATCGCGATTAAAAACTTAATAAGTTACTATTCACCAAAAAATTATTTTTATCCCATTGAACCACATTTTACTTCTTAATGACAAAGATTTATGTAGGATTTTTTAAATTCAAAACACAAAGTTGTAAAAATTTCATTTAAACGGAAAAATCAGTTTTTATAAGTACCACTTAGTGGTTTCACTATTCATCAAAAATTGAAGTTTTTCCGAAAAATCCCAAAAATTCACCATAATCTATATTTGATATTCCAAATTCTAAAATGAAGTCTATTTTACAAAATTAAAAACATATAAGTCAGATTAATTAATTTAATAATTAATTCCCACTGTCAGAGCAAATAGAGTGTTTTTATGAAACAATAAGTATCAAAAGATTGACACTGGTTTAAGTCTCATTTCAAAGTGAAATTAATTCCAACGACCACTATTGGATTTAATGGTAAAAATATATTCTAATTTCACTTTAAAACCAATTGAAAAGATAATCTAATCATATAAATAAATTAGATTAAAAAGAGGTTTTGAATTAAAATACAACATTTTACACTATTCATTAGAAAGAAAATGAACATTATCGGAAAGATACCAAAAATTTAAACAAAGTAAATTTTGATGTCTCGATTCTTAAGAAGAGTTTTATTTGGTCCAATAGGATGTATAAGAGTGGACAAAACTATATTTAATGATGGTTCAACATCAAAAGGTGATAAGTGAACCTTTAATGAAAACTAGGGCATATACGCCTAAAATTGAATTCTTTCCGTATTTTAAGCCTATATCCTTTATTGGATAAATGTAAAAACATTTAAAAACATATATAATCATATTTTAGTTATTTCTATCCATTCCCGCCATTAAAACGGCTACGTGTTAACTACCATTTAAAATAATATTATTTTATTATTAGAGTGCAATTTAAGATTCCCAAGAAACTCGTTGTTGCGTATTGGGTACGCCATTGAGCATAGCATCCCCTTTAAAGTAATATTAATGATTGATTCACATATATGGGTAAATATAAAGATGTCATATTCTTTATTTACCTGGGGTGTTACACATTTGATGAAGGTGTGTGTATGTGTAGCTCGAATCCATATTATAACAACATCCTAGTATATTTAAGATACTGGAGTTGTTACAATATAAATGAATAAAAAGAGTTTAGGGGGTTGGAGAAGAAAAATAAAACAAAAGGATTCAAGTGAAGACATTACCTTAAAATCGGATAACTCCCTTTGGTTTGTGCTCAAAGGCTTCCTTGGGAAGACTTCTGCCCAAATTGAGGCTTCAAAGAGTTATAGAGGGATGTGGGGATACAAAATGGTTAGGGCTTGGCTGAGCCAAAGGCTTTGGAAGTGTGGGTAAGGAGGTAGAGGTGGGGGCCTTTTATAAGAGGAGAGGAGGGGCACCCTTGGAAAGTAAAGAAATGT
>CAUJRU010004545.1:0-15716 GCA_963277665.1 Viscum album | reverse complement strand
TACATGGCGATTATAAATAAAAATATTTTAGGGGGTTGGAGAAGCAAAATAAAACAAAAGGACTCAAGTGAAGTCATTACCTTAAAATCGGGTAACTCCCTTTGGTTTGAGCTCAAAGGCTTCTTTGGGAAGACTTCTGCCCAAAGTGAGGCTTCAAGGAGTAAGAGAGGGATGTGCAGAGACAAAATGGGTAGGGGTTGGCCGAGACAAAGGCTTTGGGAGTGTGGGTAAGGAGGTAGAGGTGGGGGCCTTTTATAAGAGGAGAGGAGGGGAACTCTTGGAAAGTAAAGAAATGTTACTTTATTTGAAAATGATTTTCGGATTAAAAAGGTCCCACATTGATGTAATTCGAGGGTAAGGTGATAAGGGTTCGAAATCCACCCATCCAATTGGTTTTGGACATATGTAGGTCATAGATTTTACATTATTATTTTATTTTATTTAAATCCTTTATTAATGAGGTAATCACTGCATCATCATGATGTCATAAATAATTTAATTTATTTAAGGTCTAAAAATTATGAAAAAACTACTATGATGTAGGAAATATCTTTAGCTTTCAAATGAATATTTAAAGCCTAAAATATCATCTATGTAGACAAAATTAAAAATGTTTTAATCAGGTGATACATTCTTGTTATATTTACTTTCTTTAAAAAAAATAAAAAGATAACAAGTCACTTTCCACAAAAGTGATTCCATGGGGTCCCCAAGTTTGGCACAAGGCATACCATGGTCGGCCATGAGAAAACCAGTAGAATTAGGACACATGTTGGTGTCATTTTGTATTATTATGATATTATTTTATTATCCTTAACTACCAGATTACTCATTAATCAAGATAATTAAAGATAATTACCATGGTTACTATTCATAATGTCCAAAAAACAAAAGAGTCTTGATTACATAATTTGGACCTTCTGATTCCAAATATGTAATGCATTTTACCAAATTCTGAACACAGAAATTGCAATAATTGATTTAAAAATAATTCCCGTTGTCAAAATAAATAGGGGGTTTTTTGAAACAATATCTATGAAAAGTTTGGCATTAGTTTATTCCCAATTCCAAAGTGAAATTAATCCTAATGAACACCATTGGATTAAATGGTAAAAATATATTATAATTTAACTTTAAAACCAATTCAAAAGATAATCTAATCATATGAATAAATTAGATTAAAAAGCAGTTTTGATGTAAAATGCAGAATTTTTCACTATTCATTAAAAAATGAACATTGTCAGAAAAATACCAAAAATTCACACAAAGTAAATTTTGATTCCCAATCATAAAGAATAAGTTTATTTTGAAAAACATATATTATAAAATTTTCAAAATATATATTTAAAAATGGGTTTCCATCAAAAGGCAGTAAAATAATCTTTTAAAAAATATTAGTGTATTCCTTCTTATGATTGGATTTATTTTCATTTTAAGCCTCTAAGACACTATATAATTCATTAATAGACATAGATAAAAATATCTATTATTCATTACTTACTTGGGATGTTACAAGGGTACTTGGGTCAAGGTTTTTTCAAAAAAATTAATGATAAAAAATGATTTACACTATTCATAGAGTCTTGATAAATTTACAACCATTACATTAAATATATTGTGTATTGTATACAAAGAGATTCCACATGGCTCTCACGATTAAGATGCACTAATGGTTTCATTAATATAACCACTACAATATCATTTTTATACACCCAATATATCCAAATATCATGCCTCTCAATAAATCTCTGGTATGAGATGGTATTTTTAGAGAATGTGTTTAGTTATTTTTGTAGGTTGTGGTTCCTGGGATAGACTAATTACTTTATTTTTGTCATAATAAATCTAAATTACTCCCTTCATTATAAAAATCACCAAATTTTCAAAAATAAATTTCATGATCCAAACAACATTCTTTATTGTATCTGATATAGCCATGTACTCTGCCTTTATTGTCGAGTCTGATATGGTGTCCTATTTATAATCTTCTAACTAATTTCTTCACCATTCAGGTAAAATACATACCTAATTTGAGATTTCATTTTTTATTTTTTTGTTTTAAAAACCAATAGAAATGTTATATTTTTTATCGAGACCATTCTCTCCTCCAATGACCAAGAGTATAAATTTATTTATTCTCATGTTATTTTGGATGGTTTTCACAGAAATACATTGACTCTCACCATGATTTTATTCAATATACTAGTAATTATAAAAGCATATACAACATTAGATTATTTAGACAACATGGAATACATGATAGAACCTTAGTAGTGAATATGGAAAATTCTATCCATACGTTATAAATCCGTATAAGGTTCTTGAATATTTCATATATTTTCACGAAGAAATACATGAAAATAACTCTTTTTGTATTTATCTATACGAAACCACTTTACCACCATACTAATGTATTTTTCAAATTAAATCCATCAACCCTTTTTATCTATCTCTATAAATATTAATACCTAGTATGATCTCCTATTCCCCCATGTATTAAACATATAATAATTTTCCCAACCTCATATTTATAGAGTGAAATTATGTATATAATTTTGGATAAGAAGTACACCATTCATATAAAATATCATAATTACTAAAATACCCCCACAAATACACTTATACGTAGCAGAATAATCATCAGTAATAATAAATATAAACCCTTTTATTACATTATCAAACGAGATATTCCATCTCTGAGAAACCTATTTTAATCCATAAATAGATTGTTACATCTTTCAAACCGTAGTAGACTCATTTTTTAACTCCTAAAAATTTAGATATTTTTATAGATATTTCTTTGACTGAATTATCATTAAGGAATGTGGGTTTTGATATTCATTTTATGTATCTAATAATAAAAATTTGTAGGGATTGAAATAAATTTCCAAATGGACATTATCAACACAAAAAGAGAAAGAATTTATTCATTGTCAATTATTTGAATTTTATTTTAATCATTTTCCACTAAAAATTATATATACGTATTAAATCTACCATCTAAATTAGTTTTATTATAAAAAATAAACATTCACCTTATGGGTATCACCCACTTCATAACAACCACTATGTTTCTATATTTGTTAGTGTATATGGATTTCGTCTTCGATTCTATGCATTTTAACCATTTCTCATAATCTGAACAGTCGATTTCCTCCTTGAAGGAAGTAAGATCACCTCATATAAACATTAAGTCATCCTAGTATTATATAATAATCAATATATATCAGGTTTCTAATGAATTATTCCAAGCCTTGGAAATTATTATGAATGTTGAGTAAATTTTCTTCCACAACACTTTGTGGAATTGGCTTAACATCAATATTAGAAACACTTCATTTTTTGATGCATCTAACTACTCCAATTTAGATATTTATCCCACTAAATACATTATACATGTGTTTTAGCTCAATATAAAACCATGTAAATCCATAAATACTTTGTGTTTAGTAGGTTTTAGGAACAATATCAATTTCATTCCTTGGAATAACTAACAAATAATATGTTTTGTAACATGATGACAAAGTTATCAGAATCCAATCATCATATGAGTTTTTCAAAAACCAAAATACTTATATAATTCATAATGAGATGTTTATTGATCTATATCTCATATATAATATTTTTTGTTGATTTATATTGATTTCAGTAATGTAGGAATGCAACTGTTTCTAGAGCATAATCCCATAATGAAATAGGAAGGTTTGTAGGTCCATTTGGGATATGGACAACACTAAGAGTGGGGTGAATTAATGGTGATAATTTTTTTTATAATTCAAATATTTACCATTATATATATATATATATTTATTCAGTTTGTGGTTATCTTTATATTACCATATTGTTTTTTTTCATTATAATACATAAGCAGGAAAGAACACAACTAAGAACACAAGGATTTGTTAATGAGATTCACCTCTAAGGTGGATGACTATATCCCTGGTGGGCCATGGTTATTATCCCACTCACACAAAAATCCTATTTTGTTATCAATATAGAACTCAATAAAGGTTATTACCTTGAATCTATACAAGTTTTTGCATTGAAAAAACATTTATGCAAGAAAACACTTATTATTTCTATCCTCTTACACTAAACAATCCTCCCAATTAAAAATAAATGATTTGTTCTAAACCTCATGAAAAATGATCAATGGGTAGGAATAATTCCCATTTAGACTCAATAAAATATTATATTGTTTCTCAGTTAGAATAAATATCAAGGTATTACTCAATAATATTAAAAAATTTGGGGTTATACTGATCCTTACAATATATATGAATTATAAGCCTTAGTCCTTATAATACATACATATCACAAGATATAATTATCAAATACTTTTCTCTATATTTTAATATATTAAATAGGATTAAGGTCTTGTTTCCATCTTCCTTTTATTCATATTTTCTTTTAACACACTAAGATCAACTTTTTATTGGAATTTTTCCTATCTTTATATTTTTTGAATAAAATTATATTTTATATGGTAGTAGTGTTTGGTATAATTATTAGATAAGAAGATCATAAATAGGAATTTCATATAGAGGCTTCAAACATTCATTCTTCTTCTTATTATAATATATCTCCCAAACCCATTTAAATATTATTTAACACGAGTCTTAACTCTTTGACTATTATTGAAATATCATACATCAAATGTCTAGATTCTTATATTGTTAATTAAAATTTAAAATTGATCATATTTATCCTTATATTAATTTGTATAAACACTTAACATCTTAACTCCTAAGAATTATTATTATGAGATTCATTTTCTTCTTCTAAAATCCAATAAATCCAAATATTAATAATCAAAGTCTTATTGTTAATACGATGCGTAAAGGCATGTAAATGTTTTTATGGCGTAGTGCCTTTCATCCCACAAAAAAAACCATTTCCTTGTTCCTCATTAATTTATTTAATCATAGTCTGTTGAATAATTGTGATGTTTTATTCCCTTAATCATAGTATTTTCATCATCTATATAATATTATGGAAATATCTTAAACTATAAAATTGAACTATTTTATTTTTAAGACCCCTCCCTCTAAATACACCCCTCATAGGATAGAAATGGAGAGAGGTTTATAAGGACCCATGAGTGTCACCTTTATTTGGTTTCGAGTTAGATACTAGTACCAAAGGTATAAAAATATAAAATATAGAATTAATTACACTAAATAAATAAAAAGATTTTATAGAATGGGACATTAAAATATCAATGAAAATGGGTTTTCATTCAATAAAATATTTCTGACAACCCAAATAAGTCTTACATGATAAAAGTTCAAAAAAGGAATGAATGAAAAAAGAATCTCTAAACTCAGAGTAAACTAAAAACTCAATCCAATATACCTAAATATAATCTTTAGTTATAGTTACCTAATATGAAAATAGTAGAAAACTATGGTGGTGTGAGGACAAAGTAATTCTATTTACGATCATCCCTATAAACATATCAACATATATGTGCAATATATATGAAATAATGTGAAAGAGTGAAACCAACAAAGGAAATAGTCAAATCAAAACCATAATTAATAAATATAACAAGAATAAAAATAAATAAAAATCTAAATTACTAGTAATAGACAAAGGCATCCATCAGACTGAAACCACTTTTCGGTTTCCTATCCTCTATTACATCCGCAAAAAAATCCACTTTTCACAAATAATACAAACCACCAATCCATAATCATCACTACAAAACATCCTCCTATTGGACATGAATATACTAATATCCACTCCAACATGTTAATTCAATGGCCCACTCACTCAAACCAGTATAATGTGGGTGTTATTACCCTATCACCAATCATAGCGATGAAAGTATGAATCAACACTTGAAACAAACACGAAATCATCATTCCAGACATCTCATACTACATCATGAAGATCAAATATATCCGCATCTACAACAAAATTTCCCCAATCACAAAAATTATATCACTTTCCCAACCATCTATCATTAGTGGAATGTTGATAGGAAAAAGATTAACTGCATTAACTCATCCTTCCATATAAATTCCCCACTATCACCATTCCATTTTCAATAGTAGGGTATCAGGGAAATATAAAGAATCCACCTTATATCTTCCATCTACAATACATGACCCCCACTAATAACTTCCACACCCTATCACCCACATCACCACTCATAAATGTTTAAATTCTGTTCGTCGCAGCCAATTCATATAAACCAACCTTGAGCCATTGTATACCATAGAATATATGTTACCATTGTCAACCATTATATTCTATAAATTCCATGCACAATTTTTCCTTCATCCATATAACCTAAATAAATTATAAACATAAAATAATACTCACACATAAAACAACACAACATTATAATAAGGAAATGACTACAATTACACAACTGATAATCATATCATTTTCCCATTAATCACCAGGTCTGATCCACATTTATTTTTTATTTATTAATTTATCCATTCTCAAACGTTTTCCATTACATGTCCCATTATAAATTTTTATTTAACTAATTCATAAAATTTATTTGATCTATAACCATTCATTAATTTAATTAAATGTTATTCCAAAAACAACTTATCTTTTTTAACCATTTATTTTTCTTCAATGTTTCGTATTACTAGTTATAATTTCACCACATTCCCATACTAATTTCTCAATATCAATTCCAATTTTCTTTTTACAAACTAGTTTTATAAAAAATAATAGAATTCATAATAGACATAAACATTGAAAAACACCGTTTCATATCAAATAAACCAATCAAAATGTAAAAACTAAATCACCAAAAATTTCAGCAACATGATTCATATATTACGTCCCATAATTTTTAAATTTTTATTTTCATTATCAAGTGGTTAATATATTTTTGGGATTCTTAGGTCTATTTAAAATTGAATAAAACACATCATTAAATAATTTAACCATTGGAAATGTCACAAAATTAAGAAAAATTTACATGGTACAAAAAATGAAAATAATTTGGAACTATAAGGCATATATAAACCAAACTTTTTTCCATTTCAATTTATTTATAATCAGTTTATCATATTTATTAATTTTTTAATTTCTTAAAGGTGTTTCTTGAAATCCTTTAAATTCCCATAAAAAAACCCCAATGAAATAACAAAAATATACATGGAAGGAAATGAAACAAGAATATTTAATCATATTAATTCCATAAGATAGAAGATAAATCTCAAGATCCCCTACCTCAATAAGTTGTCATACTCCACATGAATAGAACTTAAATGAGTACCAATGAAACTATATATAGCCTAATCAATTTTGAGATAGAGAACTTTTAATTTATACATAAAGAGGGATAAATAAAAGTTACACACTAAGGTGGTTACTGCCAACCAGATATTAAGAACCCAATGAAGGTAAAAGAATGATATCCCGATATAGATGACTGGAAATTACATGAGTCGAGATGAAAATAATACACATCGGGAAATAAATATTCTTTAGAGATTCTCTAAGATAAAAAAAAGGTTCATGGAAAGGAAAACCATATAGAACTTGGAAGATAAATTGATCTCCACTCTTAGAGATGGTCAAGCAAGCATCTACCTCAGTTTATAGGTATTCAAAATATTCAATGGAGATTCATAATCCATAGATTTTAATGTTCCAAGTCCCTTTTATTTTACATGTGTAGTGAAATTTTATGAAATAACACCAAAACAAACACAACAGGAACCACTATGGAATAGAACCAAATCATTTTCAATTTCCCTCACCACTCCCAATACCCTGGCATTGTCACCTTGGTCAATATATTTTACTACATGACACTGCCTTTATTCAACCAGATGAATAATTAACACCAAAATGTCATAGAGAAGGTGTTTTTGAAGTACCCATTCAAAAAAGTGACTACTACATCCAAAATAGACACATCATTTACATCAGGTCTAATAGTTTCATATTGGGAAACTTCTATATAAAAACACCCTCCACCATGGGCGCATTACTACATATAGTTCACCAAACACCAAACTAGGACCATGTCTCCCATGAAACCACACCATGTACTCCATAATTCCTATAGTGACCTATAATTTTCTTACATTAATATTACATCATTTTAATGATATAAAACATTATAGTATTACACATATATTATTATAATGTTTCGTGTCTTAGGAAAACTATAACCATACATAATAATTACTACCTCAAGAATAAACTTTTATTTAATTCCTTATTATCTATATTATTATTGATAAATGAAATATCCTCAATACATGCATCCACAAGAGGATATACATAAAAGAGGTTAGAAAAAATCCCAGTAAGAGGATAGATTAGAACAATATAACAATGGGTGAGAATAACCATAACATAGGCAATAGATCATGAACATGAGAGGAAGAATTAATAAGAGGCTTGAAATTTATAAATTCATAAAAATGAAACCTAATATATTATTTGTTCACTAAAAAATATTCATGTGAACGAATCTATCATCTTTTTCTCACATCGTTTCACATTAACTCATGAGATTCATCACTTTACCCAATGCATTGGAGCGCTATATAATTCTGGGTGCACTTGTCACATCATAACGTTATCCATTATCATGCATGACACAATGAACATATATAAAAAATGAACATATCTAACCCATGGAAATTAATGGGTTTTATCTCATAAGAAAACATTCAAAAACATTAGGTTACCAAAATTAAATGGGAATACCATACTTGATACGATAACCATCAACCATTAGAGAGATGTAAAAGGAGTGTTTTTGAAAGAAGAGTTATTTTGGAAAACATTTATCTGACATAAACATCATTAGAAAAACTATATATCGCATAAAAGATAATATAATGATGAATAATTTATTTTTAAGGAGTGACTATAGAAAAAATGGAGTGAAAGAGGGAGAACATGAAGAAATAATATGGGTTTCAAATTTTTCCCTTACCGTGTATCCGAACTCTTTATTCAATTTAATGTCATGTAAAACCACATTAGATTCATTATTTTAAAATTAAAGAACCTTTTTTACAAGAATATGGTTCATTATAGTTCAATTAAGTTATTTTATGGGCCTTTTAAGGGGTTATAGAGTTTAAAAACATTGTTCGGGAATGTTTGTTTTTATAGTTTTCTTGAGCGGTTCACACGTATTCATAAATGAAAATTCATGTTGAACATGGGTAAACATAATGAAATGATATTTTAATACAATTAATGATGTTAAATATTTTTAAATGATATTATAATGATTTATATAATATACCATGTGGGTGAATAATTAGATAAAAATTAAATAATGATTTTTTGGGTTAATTTGGGATGTTTTTCGACCACATCGAACTTGTTTTGTTTAATCATTTAGTAATATATACATTTTTTAGTTATAAAACATAAAATAGGAAATAATACATATAAAATATTATATTTCAATCATAAAAATAATTTCATGACCAGATCTGAAGGTATAAATGGGAAATGAAAACATGTCGTTCATGAAGGTGACATATTAATACCTCATAAAAACGTTCTATTTTATAAAATAAAAATAAGTGGAGAAGGGGGTTGGATGATATAATATCCCATTAGTATCATAAAATTCTAGTATATGTATGATTATGGAGTTACTATATCATGTGAATTAATATTGGTGGGGAGAGAATAAAAAAACATGACATTGATAGGAAATTAAAGGAATAGGGAGAGATAGAGACAAATTACCTCAGGAATCCTCCTCCTGAGACCCTCCTAAAGGAAGCTAGGATTGGTTTTTGATAAGACCATAAGTTCTTGGAAATAGGGTCGGGGTTTAGGGATCTTGTTTGGGAAGATTTTAGACACGTATTGAAGCTTGAGAGTTGTGAGGAAATGCAACTGTGAAGGGTGGTATTTATAGTAGAGCTGAGAGGGGATTTCTCCATATAAATTTCATTAATTTATTATTTCCCCACAAGACAAGAAATAGTGAGTCATTTGTGACCCAGAATAGTAATTTAATTATGTAAAACCAAATCAATTGGGCTTACATCAACATAAAATGACACATGGATCTATAATTTTCTTATTTATCTTATTTTGTAAATTATGGTATTTCACTATTCATAAAAATTCAAGTATTTCTGAAAAATTCCAAAAATTCCCCTGAAGCATTTCATGACATGTAGAGTCCAAAAATGAAATCTTTTTTCAAAAACTATTTTCTAAATATGATTAATTTAACTTTTAATTAAAATCATAATTTACATGAAAAATAATATTTTTAAAATTAAAACTTATTTTATAATGCTTTCAAAAATTAGGCAAGGTCTTATAAAATTATATTAAAACTATAAGAAATAATTTTTTTTAATTTATGAACACATTTTAAGAAAATATATTTTCAATTTAAATTAATTAATAAATTATAATTAATTATTTATGACTTACAATATTACCAATACTTTTACTATGGTCAAATTGGCACTTATAAGATGCATGAATTTTATTTAATTATTCATTGGTAAGGATACTCATATTTTGGATGAATTATTATTCATAAGGGTCATATTAATATTCATAAGGGTTGGTTAATATTATCAAAAAATTATGTTTTTATTATTAGACTCTAAACATCTTAATGATCACAACCATGTATGTAAGAATTTTGAAATTTAAAACATAGAAGGGGAAAAATTATGTTTAATGATCACATAGTATTTAGTTTCATAATATGTCATTGTTATTCCTAATGAGATTATACTATAAGGCATAATTATAGGAATTAAATTCCATTGACAAAACTTTTGGTCGTTACATTCTTTCCCCTTAGGAAATCTCTTCCTCAAAGTCTCACTTTACACAAACAGGCAAGGGTAATTCTCCTTCATCGCCTCCTCTGGATCCAAAGTAGCTTCTTCAAACTTATGGTTCCTCCAAAACACTTTGATAAGGTGTGTTGTATTGTTTCATATAACCTTATCTATTCAGTCCAAATTCTTCGTTGGATTCTCCTCATATGAGAGATCATCTTGTAGCTGTACCACCTCTGAGTTCAGTACATGTGTGGGATATGGTATGTACTTCCTCAAGAGTAATGTGTGAAACAAATCCAGATCTTCAGCCATATTTGGTGGAAGTGTAATCCGATTGGCCACATCTCCTATGAGGTCATCTATCTCAACTGGTCCAATGTACCTTGGTATTATCTTCCGTTTCATTCCAAACCGCATGACTATTTTCCATGGTGATATTCTAAGGGAGAATATATCTCCAACGTCGAACTCCAAGTCCCTTCGATGATTTTCAATGTAGCTCTTTTTCCGACGTTGAGAAGCTTCGATGTGTTTCTAGATGACTTGAAACTTCTCTGTTATCTCTTCCACAAGAACATGTCCAAGTATCTTTCTTTCTCCAACTTCTTCCCAAAAGGTTTGAGTTCTACATCGTTTCCATACAATGATTCATACGGATCCATATGAATAATATAGTGGAAGCTATTGTTTTATGATAAATCTACCAATGGGGGATTATGATTCTATCTTCCTTTTAATTATAGAGAGAAAGCTCTTAGTATATCTTTAAGCATCTGAATATTCCTCTCAAATTGGCCATCAATTTGGGGGTGATAGTCTGTGCTGAAATTTAATTCATCACTCAAAGCATGTTGAAGACTCCTCAAGAATTTAGATGTGAAACTTTTATCATGATCAGAGACAATCGAGATTGAAACTCCACATAGTTTCACCACTTCATTAACATATATCTTTTCAAGTTGTTTAAGCGAGAGGTCTTCCTGAATAGTGATAAAATGGTAAGTCTTGGTGAGTCAGTCAACCACAACCCATATCACATTATTTCCCTTCAATGTCTTTGTGGGACCCGTGACAAAGACTATAATGACATTCTCTTATTTATACATGGGTATAGGCAATGACAACATCATCCCATTGGACTTTTGTCGCTCTGTATTAACTTGATGTCATACCAAGAGCCTTGATATATATTCGAAAATCTCCTTCTTCATGTTATCCCAGCAGAATTGTTCTTAGAGATCACGGGACATCTTGTTAATCCCAAGATAGATAGATAATTTTGAGCTATGTGCATTTTCCAATAGATCCTTCTTTATACCGAGTGATAAAGTCACACAAATACGCGTTCCAAACCGAATCAGACCATCATCATCATTATAGAACTATTGCATCTTCCCTTTCATTACCACATTCACCATCTTTTTTACATATCCACATCATCCCTTGTGATTCCTTTATATTCTCTTTAATGGATGGTTGAATAATAATTTGGGCAAGGTATGCTATATCCCCTGCCCTTATGACTTTTAAATCCATCCTTTGCATATACAAGAAGATAGGGTCTTTCTCAATCCATAACATGGATAGCGTAGAATGTTCTTTTCTGCTTAAAGCATT
This sequence comes from Viscum album, assembly GCA_963277665.1. Taxonomy (NCBI): domain Eukaryota; kingdom Viridiplantae; phylum Streptophyta; class Magnoliopsida; order Santalales; family Viscaceae; genus Viscum; species Viscum album. The sequence goes on along the minus strand of CAUJRU010004545.1, from coordinate 3,327 downwards.
AGCTACCTTGTTCTCCTTTCTTGGATGACATATAATACAACAATACTAATCCTTAATTAGCTCTAACCATATCCTTTGAGGCATGTTCAGCTCCTTTTGTGTGAATATATACTTTAGGCTCTTTTGGTCAGTGTATATGTCACACTTCTCTCCATAAAGGTAGTGCCACCATATTTTCAATGAAAAAATCCTGGCTGCCAGTTCTAGATCATGAATCTGATAGTTTTTCTCATGGATCTATAACTACTGTGGGGAATAGGCTATCACATTTTCATTTTTAATGAGTACGTAACCTAAGAATTTATTTAAAGCATCACTGTATATCAAAAAACATTCACCACTTTTCAGTAATGTGAGTATTGGTGCAGTGATCATCCTTTTATATAGCTTCTTGTAGCATACCTCACATTCATCCATCCATACATACTTTACGCCTTCTCTTGTAAACTTAGTTACCAGGCTTGAAAATCATGATAAATTTCTGACAAAACGCCGGTAGTACCAAGGTAATCCAAGAAAACAATGTATTTCTGTGACATTAGAGGGCCTAGGACATTCCTCAATCACCTTTTTTTGAATGGTTCACAGAAATTCCCTCACCTGTGATCACATGTCCCAAGAATGTGACTTTCTTCACCCAAAATTCACACTTTCGGAACATGGTGTACAACTTCCCCTTTCTTAGTGTCACCAAAACATTTCCTAGATGTTCTTCATGTTCTTCTTTGCTTCTGGAGTGGATTATAATATCATAAATAAATACTACCACAAATTTGTTGAGGTAATGTCGAGGTACAATATTCATCAAATCCATGATGATTATAGGGGAATTAGTAATTCCGAATAGCATCACCAGAAACTCATAGTTCCCATACCTTGTACGGAAGGCAGTTATCTGAATATCATCTTCTTTCACCTTTAGCTGATGATATCCAAAACGATGACCCACCTTTGAGAAGTATTGAGCTCCTACTAACTGCTTGAACATGTCTTCAATCCTTGGAAGAGGATACTTTTTCTTTATGGTTATCTTGTTGAGTTCTTGAAAATCGATACACAACAGGATTGTTTCATCCTTCTTATTCACAAAGAGCACGGTCGTACCAAAAGGTGATGAACTAGGGTGTATGAACCCTTTTCCTAGATGCTATTTCAACTGCATCTTTAACTCCTCCAGTTCGATAAGATCCATCATATAGGGACACTTTGAGATAAGAGTAGATCTAGTTATGAGTTCTATTTAGAACTCTACCTCACGATATGGGGGAATTCTGGGTAAATCCTAAGGAAATATGTCACCGTATTCATTCACGATGGGCATTCCCGCAAGGTTAGTACTATCATTTGACTAATCCATTTGGGAAAGGTATTATTCTTCACTGGGAATCAACAACCACACCATTGAAGGATTTTTCAAATGAGATTCATGATCTTTCTTTCCTTTTTAGAGGAGCATGGGATGATTTAGAATATAAAAATATATTTACTTTTCTCGACAGTTGATACATGATCTATATAACAAGAGACAATAAATTACCACTATAGCATCAAATTCCACCAAAAGAAGTATTACAAGATTTATTGGAATAATATTTCCACATATGTCAATAAAAGAAGAGTCAAACACTTGGGTTGAAATGATTTCACCACTTGGTGTTTTCACAGATACCTGTACATCAAGGTTTCGAGGCTTTGATTCTATAGTTTTAGAAAACTAGCAACATATAAAGGAAAGCGTAGAACCAGAATAAAAAAATGACTTTTCCATTCATGAGTGAATAAGAAATTTACCTTGTATGACTTCACTATCTTCCTCCTCTTCTGTAGTATTGATAGTATAAGACTTACCTTATTCCTTTAGCTTTGGTTGATGTTGATACTGATTACCCTCAAGAATTCGAGGTGTAGTGCCCTGGCTTGCATAGTTCCCTTGCTTCTTACAGTTGTAGAATTGAACTATGGGTAGTTCTAGCCTTTTTTCACCACATTATCTATCATTTTCATGTCTTTTAGACACTCTTGATCATGGTTTCCTATTTCCCACACTTGAAGCACTTCCCTGTCCCTTTGAGGTAGTTCCCAAGGGGCAACATCCAACATTTTTGGCATGTGGGTCATTTAGTTTTCTTCCCACCATTATCATTAGATCGACTGACTTGAAGCTCTATCTTTTGTTCTTATCACCATAGACATGGGACCATTATCCAAACTCCATCTCCAATTTTAGAGCACATCGAACAACTTCTTCATAATTCCCAATCTTGACTTTAAAGTGCCTTTTGAAAGTGTGATTTTAATCCACTAAAGAATCTATAAAATTTTAAATATTTGTTGATAAAAAAACCCAAAGTGTACCTTTCAAGCCTAGTGAAATTCACTTCATATGTTGTGATAGATTCTCCTTAATTTTCCTTGAGCTATATGAATTCTCTCTCCATCTTCGTGTGAAGAGATATTTGGAAATACATGTTACGAAACATGATCTAAAATTCATCCCATTCCATATCTTCAATTTCATCTATTGGCCAAGTGTTCTTAATCAAATCTCACCATTGATCATCCAATCCATCTAGATGATAAACAGCTAGTGTCAACTTATCCATCTCAGAACAGAGAAGCACATAAAAGATCATCCCTATAGATTTGACCCACTACTCTGCAACTAGTGGATCAGAAGATCCACTAAACATCGGTGGTAATTGCCACATAAAACACTCGATAGCTAGTTTCTGCCCCAATGGGGAAGGATGATGTTCCCCATTATTATGGTTATTTTTCATAACGTGAAATAGTTGGGTAAGAAGTGCCCTGATGTTTTGAACTCCAACACCCAAATCATTGGGGATGTCATTTAGGAAATTATGGCACTGGCCCTCGAATGATTTGTTGGCCTAGTTTCTCCCGGTTCCCACTATTTTATAAACAAGAAAAGTTTAGAAAAAATCATAAGTAAAAAATTCATGAATAACTTATTCATTTTAACGGTTTATACTAAAAAAATAACATATGGGATCACTATATAAAGATTAGTGTGTGCATATTTGTACTTAGTCTCATTCTAGAGGCTTTCTCTTGGTTTTACTAATCCTAATTCCAAAATTAACTAAACGTTGCCTCTGATAGAAAATATAGCAACCCAAAATTTTCTTATATAACTAGTAAATAATTTTAAATATAATCAACATAATAATATTACACATATAGTATCTGAAGGTTTAGTGTCTTGGTAAATCTAAGACCATACATAACAATTATAACATCAAGAATAAACATTTATTTAAATCCTTCTTCTCTATCTTTTTATTGGCACATGACCTCTATTTAGTA
>CAUJRU010004544.1:0-15717 GCA_963277665.1 Viscum album | reverse complement strand
GAAATTTTATCTCGAATATTTTTAGTGGTTTATTGATTCTTGAAAGAAATGTGAAGAATGTATGAAGAATATTTGTGTGTTTTTGTATTTTTAATGTAATTCTAAGGTGAAATGTGTATTAGATAACATGTGTAACTTGATGTATCACTAAATGGAATCCCAGGTATCTAGGTGGGTGGTTGTGTACTTGTATGCTAGGGATCCCATGGGGTTTGACCCCTATTTCATGTATGATGTTTAATGATGACAACACTAACTAAAATATGATTATTATTTTGTTGGTGGAACACTAGGATATAGTTATTCTCCCAACTAGTGGATCGTTTTCATGAAATTGGATATTTATTATGGTTACTTTCACCGAGATACAAGGTTTTCAGGGATCATAACTAAGTAGTGCCAAGGGTGTTCCTGTGACTTGGGCTCATTGGCCATTTTGTACTCACTATCGACATATTGTGTGTTTGGTTGGTAATTTTATTAATTTATTTAAATTATTTAACAGTGTACATTCTTTAAATAATCCCTCTTGAAAACTATTTTCATTTATAAGTTGCACCTATTTGAAAATTGTTACTAGCATTCATGTTTATAAAAAATGAATGTTTTTGTCTGGTAAATTTTTTAAAGGATGTAACCTCATTTGAAAAAAAAACATTATATATTGTATTTAAAACAAGAATTTGATGTTTCATTAATTTTAATGGACGTGCATGGGGAAATATAATACCTGGAAATCCTAATCAATTTCAATACACACGACTATAGTCCTCTTCTGTTTTTAGCTCTTGTGAAAATTTCATCTTGAGTTATATTTCCATGGATTCGTGTGAAGGTTGTGTAAGCGAGTTACCAGAGGGGACAAATGAAGTTATTTGGTTATTAGGTTTGGTCAGATGAGTGGTTTTTTTGGTTATATTTTCAGTTTATTGTACAAATAATGTTTAGTTCCTTTATTATATAAATGTATTTTGGGCTATCCATTTCCTTCGGTTGTTTGTTTGATTGTTTATATTTCTGTAAAAAATTTCCCATGTGTACTTTGTTGATGCCCTTGGTGATTTTCACCATATCAGGAGGATCAGTAACTCCTCTTGGGGATTGTCATGTCCTGGCCTAGGTGACTTGTTCAGGGTTGAATCTGGTAAGTTCGTGATAGTGATAATATATAGTCATATATATTTATACTAGAGAAATATTTTTTTATTATTTTGGGTTTCTATTAATAATTATAAGTGGATAGAACCCAAAATTATGAATATTATACCGAAATTTATTATGCATAAACGAAAAATAAAAATGGTTGAAATTAATATGTCATAATATATTTCATATTAATATTTAATTTCATATCCATATTAGTTCTTAGTGTAATTATAATTTCTTTATATTATTTCCTAAAATTTAATCCTTACTAAAGGATAAAATAAAAAATCAGGAAATTGGGATAGTGGTCAGTTTCCTCAATATTTTAGTTATAGTATTTTATATTATTAAAATTAATGAATTCAAATCAGACATAGTCAATACAAATATTTATTCATATACTAAATGGTTATATAATAAATTATCAGTGAAAACTCAAAATGGTGTGATGAATATATGGTAACCCTATAACTCTTCTCTAATAGAATATTGAGGGATTGTCCTTCGTTTAAATATATATATTATTCCTTTAATTGAATTTCATTTTTCTTCATGGATTTGGACACTATAAATTAAAAATACATTAGTTTATAGGATAGATAAATCATGTTTCATGTCACTAATCAACACATCATCATCTATCAATGTGAGGATGACTACGAACTCCATATAAAAGTTAATCTACTATGGGTCTTCTTACCAATCTTTGAAGGTTTTTTAGATAAAATATTTATTTAAAAACTCTGTATTGAAGATATAAATATTGTATAAGAACATGTCAGTTTATCTATATGAAATTTTCCTAGAATATCACAAAATCGTGATGTTGATTATTCAATATAAGTTGTGCATGGTGTTTGTACTATATTAGAGAATCCATGAAAAATGGTTCTGATTGATATTAAGGAATTAAAAAATGAAATCAGAAATAATTTAGATAATTATTTTTATATATCCAAGTGTTTCACCATGGGATGTTGTAGTTCCCATCATAAAGAAGAATGATTTGTCAACTCATTGTTGTATTGATTATTATGAACATAAAAACAACCCATTGTAGAAAAATTAACTACAATTTCATATTTATAACATTATTGATTGACTATAAGGAGATAAATAATTATCAATGGGGGAACATCGATATGGATTTAATCAATTATAGGTAAAAACAGAGGATTTATTCAATACATCCTTCCATGGAATATATAGACACTATTAAATCCTATTACTGACATTCAAACATACAATTCGCCATTATATTTTCATGTTTTAGATTAATGGAATATTCAGATAATACCTGGATCGATATGTGTTAGTCGTTATAGATTGTATTATTATATATTACAATAAAATGAAATTGCATGAATATCATTTTATAATTGAGATATCGAGAATGAGATAGGATAAATAATATATTCTTTTTCAAGTGTGTTTTCTTTATACTGAAAGTATCAATCATAGGTAATGAAAAAACAAATGTGGGAATATCAATGATTCCCTAAAAGATTAAGCTAAAAAATAAATATCCCAAACCATCCACTACAACAAAATATTTATAGCTTGTATTTTATATTGTGTTTAAATATTTTGTGTCGAATTTTTTATGATGATCAAGTACACTAACCTAATTAACAAGGAAGTGAGTCAAATTCCATCAAAAATTTTACTATGATGAAAATTTTAAATATATTAATTAAATATTACATAGAAGTCCTATACTCATACAACCATATAGTGGATAAGGGTTTCTGACAAATAATGAAACATTAGTGAAGGGATTGTTATGATTCCTCAAGAAAATTGATTTGGCGGAATCAAATTTTTTCATATAAGTAATTTGTTCATGTGAATAATTACCCCTAATTTAATTAGAACTATAAATGATAATATTTTCCTAAATGATATAGTTTTTTTTGACACTATTGTAAAAAGTTTGATATTAATACTAATAAAAAAAATCATAATATATATATATATAAAACATAAGTTGAACATGGTGTAAAAGAGATATTTGGAGTTGATTAAGGACTATGACTACACAATAGAATACCATCATATAATGTAGAACATGGATTTATATACTTTTTTAGGGTGGATCATGAAATTATATTGATGATTTGGATTGAAAGTGATCCAATAATCAATTATTTTCAATAGTTATAAATTAAAGGAATAATGGAATAGGAAAAATCTTATATTTGAAAAAATAACAAGGCACCCAAAAATAAATGTGAACATCAAAAAGGAGAAAATGGAGAATATGAAGCTAGAAAATATGTTAAGGAATATTCTATAGATTATCCATGACATTGAAGAAATTATAAGATTTGGGAAATGAATATATGTCTCATTAATACTTTAATTTAAGGATATATTAGAAAATTACCATATATCATCATTCATCATCTATCAAAAAATCCCAAAAAAAGTATATAGATTTCAGTAAGGATTTTATATGGACAAAAAGAAGTTTGATATTACAGAGTTTGTGTCTAGATTCTTTGTTTTCTAAAATGATAATGTAGAATTTTTTATTTATTATCTTATAATGAAACTACTACTCATTCCCATATAAAAATGTCAGAACAACATCATATTTTTTAGACTACCCAAACCATAAAAAAGGCCGTAATTCTATTTGGGTTATAGTTGATCAACTTATGAATTATTCACATTTCATTCCAATTTTAGATGATTTCTCATTAAATTATCTTTAATGGATATATATAACAATTTGGTATGGATTTCTAGAGTACCACATTACATTATATTAGATAAAGATATATGGACTACCTTAATGTTTTAGTGACGTATTTAGAAATCATTATATATAATGTTGATATTAAAAATATTTTTTCAATAAAAAATTATGGTTAGTGTAAATGGACCAATATAACAGTCAAATATATATTTATAACATGTTTAATGGATTTCAATGTAGTTTGGGATTAATAACATCCCTTTGTGGAGTTTTCATATAAAAAATATTTAAATTATAGAATCAAATTACAACATATGAGGCTCTATATGTAAAATTATTAATCACTACAATATACAGGAAGAATTTAGAGATAGAATACTTGTGGGATTGAATCTTATAAATCAAACGATGGAAAAAAGTATAAACCATTGATCAATATATCCAATAAGGGAAATATATATAATATAGATACAATACTGATCATCAATGAGAATCATAGTTTTATGTTTTATATATGACATTCCTATGAATATAACTATATATGATGTTTATTAATATTGGGATAAATGAGATATTGATCATTTGAGACATTTACTTTTTTATAATCTTTAATCATGTATGAATGATAACATATTATCTTGGACTAACTCTAGAAATCACTAAAGTACATAATGTGTTCTAGGTACCCAATTATGAAACCATATACATACTTCTTCATATGAACTCAAATTAATTTTTAAATATCTTGATGATGATCACTCTAAAAAAACCACATGTTTTATTATATGACAATCATAAATCACTATGAAATGTTAAGAAGTTCATGGATAATATTCATTGAAGGAATCATATGATTGGATAATAAATATGGGATCTCAACAATGAAATTAAGGAAAACCACCGTTCTTTTTTCACCATTGTAATGTAATTTCAATGGATTTTTTATAAGGGGTAGAACGTGTCACCCTATTATTTTAGTATGTATTTCCCTTTTTGTAAATACCTGGTGTATGATAGCTTTTGACAAAAATAATAACAAAAAAATTGATTAATGATGTTTTATAATAGAAATAAAATAAATAAAAGATAGTTTCAGTCATATTATTAAAAAAATAGTCTACTAGTTTTAAATGGGTTTAAATCACTTTTGAAAATACCCTTTATTCAGGTGAAATTAATCGTATGAATGACATTTCTTTTAAATCTATTAGAATTAAAATAATGATATTAATGAAAAATAATTATAGTATTTATTAGTAAAATTAACTAATAAAATAAATGAAATAATTAACTATATTTAATGATAATTTAATTATTCATAGAAATATAAAATAATTATTTAAACATATTTTTTATTATATATTATATGATTTATTTTAACAAATAAATTTATAATTTTTTGATTTTATTTTTTAATTAAATGACTTATATATATATATTCTTGATTTATATAAAGATTAATACATTATAAATAATATATATAAATCATGTATATTCTTAATGATACATTTTAGAAAAATTATTATTCAGGTGATGTTAATATTTATAAAAATATATTCTACCACATTCATAAGTTATATCCAATTAAATGGTTTCACTATTTAGAATAATATTGATAAATTAATATAATATGGTTAATTTCATTTATATTTATAATAATAAGTTACTACAGTAATTTTAATTCACCACCGTTAAGGCTAAAAAGATGTAAACACAAAAATTAAAGAGATAAAGACTTAAAATATCACAAAACAACAATAAATAAATTGGTGGATAAGGGATTGATCAATATAACATTATCATAACCTCACTAATTATAAGTTTTGGTTTCACATTTGTAGAAAATAATGTTTCTTTCATATTAGTATATGAATATTTACAAAACATACACTCCATCTCTTATAAAAAAGTAGCTATCCTAAACCAACTTAAACACCCATAACAACTTTGAATTTATATTTATTAATTGGGAAAATAATTTTTCTAAAAATAATATCCCATGATTGGGAACTAATACTCATATGATGAACTCACAAATCCCTCATTTTTAATAAGCTTATTTAGAGTAGATTCAATTCATCAATGTATGCATTATGTCATATTTAATCACTCTCCAATTTCTAATTAATACATATATTCATGAATATAATAAAAAAATATTATAACATGTATTTAATAACATTAATCATCTATAAAAGTAATTTTATTTCTTTAATATTTCATATTTTTACTATTTTAATTGTTATAGCATGTTCTTGTTCGGTTTGATTTCACTGCCTACATGAATAATTTTATAATGATGACATCATAAATCACTATAAAATATAAAATGACCTAAATATGATATAATAATTATTTTTTTAATAAGTTTGTAATTATATAAAATTATAATATATATGATAATATTAATTTATATATAAATTATATTTTATAGAATCATAATTTCTATGGAAGAGACCATTAAGTATTCCAATAAATCTATTACCAAATGTTATATGAAAAGGCCATGTAACTAAAAAATTGTATCCCAAGAATATTTAATATCTGAATGAATATTATTATTTTAATGAAGCTTTTACTTCGGATAAACGACTTGAATCGATAAAATTAAGTTGTATTGGAAAAAAGAACATTTAACATCGAAAAATTATTTTTGAAAATAAATTATTAATATATGGGTAATATGATATTACAAATGAATGGAATAATGTTAGGTGACTATTAATAATTTTATAATTCATATTAATAATGATGAAAATTTTATTATACCGTTATTTGGGGAATTTATAAAATTGAAATTTTTTTATGTAATGGTTTCATTTCAAATCTCACATTTAGTTAAATATTAGTTTTCTATAAAATCATATTTGAGAAATTTTATCTAATTTACATCTATGAATAATATTTTTTCTTTATATATATGTGATTTTCATGGTTTTATATGTCATATTATCATTTTTACTTCTCTTTGGTTTACAATTCAATTTAACATATTTATACAATTGAAACTAAGTTAATCTCATATTTTCAGTCGAGAATTTTTATCATCAGTGACTATATAATTATATTGTTTCATGAATGTTATCCAATTTAAATAATTCAATTATTATTATGATTTTATGTTTTATTTTACTATCTTTAATATGTTAGGGAATCATTTTTGAATTTTAGAGAAGGTTCATTTTTTATTGATTTTGGATTCTATTTACAAATGCATAAAATGGAAAAACAATTAATGGTTTCCACATGTTCACATTTACCATCATTTATAATAATTTTTTTAATAAATATACCCCTATATGTTTTCATGTTTTTTAAAATTAATTATTATTCCCTGTGTTTTCAAATAAAAAATGACATTTTAATTTTTTTATCAATATGTTACTGATACATGATTTCATGTTAAAAATATTGATTGGGCTATAGATTCATAGATTTGGTAAAGGAGATTAGTTTTTGAGTTTTCCTCCATAACATATGTTATATTTTTGCATTTACATTGATAACATCATTAGAATTTTAAATATAATTAAATATCCTTCAATACAATATACACTATACTTATAAAAATACTACATTGATTATTATAAGGGTTGATGTTTACTATTAGATATATAAAAATATATCAAATCAATTATTCTTCCAATTAAACATATCCCTAGAATTCTCCCTTAATGAAACAATATATTTCCTCCATCCTCTCTAACTACAAACTCAATAATAGGAAAAATATACTGTTTAAATACAATCTTTTTATTGGATAAACTATGTCTTTTTTTCTCAGTCCAGTGATAATTTATGTCACCTAATAAATTTCCATAATTCAATACACACCCATATCAATATTGATATCATGGGTAAGTCTTGTTGGGATGATTTTATTCTAGAAAATTATATTATTTGTGTGTGGTGTCATAATCCGCATTCTCTCCATAAGTATAATTCTATCTGTGGAAGCGGTATTTAGATGATATCCAAATGTATTGTATTTACCCACACAAAATTTGAATCATATATTCAGGATCATTGGGAGATTACTATGAATATTTTGTGGGGAATCAATTTGAAGGACACATGGGGATCATTTAGAACATCAGATCCTTTAACCCAAACTTTTTTACTTCCATTGTCATAATCCTTCTGAAAATTTATTTATTATTAAACAATGTTTCTATAAGGATTATAATTTATTTCTGAAATCTATAATTATTGTGACTTAACAATTCACATACTACATTACAGTCATTAAAGGTTAAGAAACTATTCAAAATATATTATACGGAACAACACTTTGTTTCATTAATGTGGAAAGATCCAAAATATAGTAAATCCAATTCAATAATTCACCTAGAAAACATAGGTAATTGAAAATATGTGAAATGGATATTGTGACCCAATACTTTTTTATATATCATTACATGATTTGACGAATATTCATACATCAGAGTACAAGGCAAGGATCGTTAGGTCTAGTGTCTTGGAAGACTGGGTAAATAAAACATAAAACATGGAGCTAAAAAACAGTTCTTTATTTAATATCCATAAAGATATCCTAACTTCCTTTGATCCCTTACATCTTCATAGGGTACCCTAGGGAATACAGCAACAAAGGGATGAGCTGAATAGCCCAGTCAGGGAATAAACATAAGGATACATCTTAACCACATGAGTTAGGAGGCACAACATAATGATATCCATAACATGGAACTTATTAAATCAATTCCTATAAGCATGAGATCATATAAACAAGGAGTCATATAAATATGGATGAATCATAAAACATTTATTTAGTACAATTCAAATCTAACCACCTATCCAATTTCCCATTTTAGTACAGGTCATGGCTAACTGCCAATCCCATTTCACATAGCATCTCATGATACATAACTTAACCAACGCATTGGAGCGCTATATGGGAACACCCATGAAAAAAATTTCATGAATATTCCTTCCAAATAAATATTATTACCACATAAATATTCATTCCACATACATACGCATAAATAATCAAACATATATAATCATTATTGTACCCATGGATAGAATTGGGTACCACAATCATGATATAGAGTATGAATAATAATCGTATCTTGAAAGTGTCCAAGAATGATTGGAAATAGAACATACATGGACGTTAATAAGGTAACATAGGAATATAAAAGGTTATTTTATGTTAAAAATAAGTGAAAACATATAATAATTATTTTTGATAATCATTTGCATTAAAACATTTTTGAGTTGTTTTATGGAAAATACTATACCACTTTTAAAATAGAAAAAAAGGAAACCTCTTAAATAAAAACAGAGTTGAACCAATAATGTTTTCATAATAAAAATACTGATTTTAAAAATAAAATGGTTTCATAAAACCTAATATTGAGTGCACTTGAGATTGGGTAAAAATTTGGGGTGTTTCCTTAAAACTGGTTTTCTTATGAAAAAGATATAATGAGGGGAATATATTAAGAATATTTATATCCCCGAATCAGAGATAATAGAGGTTACTCATAAAATAATTTTTAACAACTAGAAATAATTTTTAATATGAACAAAAACATATAAGATAACTCCATTTTTATATGAATTAAGATAATGCAACCGGAAAGAACAAAGAGGTTTGGGTTGAATTTGTCACGGTTTATCGGCATGGTGTCGAGTGCACATAAGTGGGAATGATGAGAGAGATAAGGGTATTATCATCAATTATAAATCATGGTGGAATAAGGGGGAGTCTCAAAAACATATCACATTATAAGGGAATAAAAATAAAATGGCATAGCATAGAAGAAAATGTTGATTAAGAGTGAAATGGAGAGGATCCCTTACCATAAATTTGTTGGTGTTCTCCACTTGTTATTAAAGACATGAATAATCAAAAAAGGGTTGTTAATTAATAAATATAAAACCTATTATATACGTATTTTTTACTATAACCATTCTATGTTAGTTTCTAACCATTTTGATTGGATACGAGGTTCAATTTCATCGTTCCGGTTTGTTTGTTTTCATGGTTTCAATAAACGGTTCACTTATATTAATGTTTTGATAAACATGTAAGACGAAAGTGTATGACTAGAATGGAAGTTATATTAATTCACAAAAAATATATTATATGGTTTTAAATTTTATTTCTTTACTTAGAGTAAAGTCAAATTATTATATAAAACCATAGTGACAACCGTTTTTCTTAATCAGTGGGTTTTATTACTATTAACATGTTTTCTTTATAACAATAATCCATTTGTACAGAATTATCACAGAACCCAAAAAATAGGATATATTACATAATAATCGGGTTCAAATATAACAAAAACGATTTCATGAACATTATTAAGGATAATAATATAAATTGATAAATTGTTGTCATTGAATGTGCTAAATTGGAGCATCTCAAACAGTGTGTTCATTTCATTCAAAGAAAAGGTGATGAAAGGAGAGATGATAATGAAATATCCCATTAGAAATAAAACATTCTAATAACTTTATGTTACTATAGTTATCATAGTATTTGGGGTTAAGGGAGGTTTGGAAAAAAAATATAAAATAACTTAAAAGAAATGAAGGAATTAGATATAGGAATTTACCTCTAGAGACATACACCTTTGAGAACCTATTAAGGGGAATGATTTTGGTATTTTGAAGAGGCTAGGAGCATTTTGACATGGGGGTGATCATGGGGAGATTTTTTTGCAGAATATTGAAAAGGCAAAAGGCTTGAGAGGAGTGAAGAGAAGTGGTTGTGGTGGGGTGTATACTGGAAGAGAGGAGGGATTTCATAATATTATAATCGTTAATTTATTATTTATCACAAGACAAGGAATAATATGTATTCCATGACAATGAATAGTAAATGGGTCATGTGAATTCGAACCAAGGGTGGTGACATCATTCATGATGTTATGAATAGTCTATTTAACATATAATGTATATATACGGTTAATTACCATATTTTATATTCATAAAAAAATCATGCATTTTAGAGAAATCTAAAAAACTCACCCTAAACATTTTTCAACATGTATACCCAAAAATGAATTCCATTTTTCAAAAATACTTTTCTAAATATTATTATTATAATATTTAAATAAAATCATAATTTATTACCAGAAACATGTTTTAATACATTAATTTACTTATTCTAAAATTTAGGTATATCATACATTCAAATTAAATAATATCTATATATAATCAAAGGTATGGTTACTATTCATCAGGGTATATCACTATTCATAAGGGTATGTTACTACTCATAAGGCTATGTTATTATTCACCAAAAATTATGTTTTTCTTATCGGACTCTAAATATCTTACTGATCACCACTGTGTATGTCAGATTTTTTCCATTCCTAACACATAAGGGACAAACTTATGTTTAAAGGTCACTTCGCACATAGTAGTTAACTATGTTGTGTTTTCATATGAATTTATGACATATTTATAAGAGGGTAATTTTTATATATATAACATTGGTTCATCACATTCTTCCCCACTTATGAAATTTTTCCCTTGAAATTTCGTTTTACATTCTATGACAAAGATAGGTGGGGTTACTTTTCCTTCATTGCTTCCTTGAGATACCATGTTGCCTCTTCGTGCATATGATATCCCCATAGTACCTTGACCAGATGAGTAGTCTTGTTATGTAGAACATTGTCTCTATGATCCAAGATCATCACATGTTGCTCCTCGTAGGAAAAATCATCCTCCAATCATTCCACATCTGAAGAGAGTAAACATGAAGTGTATGGTATGTACATCCTTAATAGGGATAAACGAAAGACATCTTTTATTTTTAACATGGTACGTGGAAGTTTCAGTCGAATGGAAACATCTCCAACTTGATCAATGATATTTAAGGGACCTATATACCAGGGACATAACTTTCCTTTCTTTCCAAACATCATGACCTTATTCCAAAGAGATAGGCATAGAAATACCATGTCCCCGACTTTGAATTGAAGGTCTCGTCGACGGTTATATGCATAACTGTTTTGTTTATTTTGGGCTTCCTTGATATGATGGTGAATGGTTAACACCTTATCCACCATTTCATCGACCATTTCATGTCCTAGAAGCTTATTCTCATGACTTCATCCCAACACGCCAGAGTTCTTCAGCTTTTTCCATAAAGGGCTTTATATGGTGCCATTCGGATGCTCGAGTGGAAACTGTTGTTATAGAAGGATTCAACTAGTGGAAGATGTCAATCCCATCCTACTTCAAATTCCATTGAACACACTCTCAAAATTTCATCCTTTGTCTGAATAGTTCTCTCAGATTGGCCATCAGTTTGAGGATGATAGGTTGTACTGAAGTATAGTTTAGTGCATAGAGCATGTTGGATTATTTTCTAGAACATCGAGGATAATCTATATCATGGTTGGATACCATAAGTAGTGGTACTACATGTAGACTTACCACTTCATTGAAGTAAATATGTGCAAGTTTATCCAATGAGAAGACCTATCGAATCATGATAAAGTGAGATGTCTTTTAAAGACGGTCCACAATGAACCATGCAACATTGTTCACTCCGGATGTCATTGGAAGTCTAGAGACAAAGTCCATGGTAATGTTCTCCCACTTCCAACTAGTATGGGTAGTGGTAGCATCATCCCCTTATATTTTTGTCTCTCACACTTCACTTGCTGACATACCAGGAACATTGATGTATATTCCACAATCTCCCATTTCATATTCTCCCACCAATATTTTTCTTGGAGATCTCGAAACATCATTGTGCTCCTTGGGTGGATAGAGAAGTTTGGGCTATGTGTAACATTTAATAGCTCCTACATTGTCTATGTATCATATGGTACACCTAATCTTGTCACAAATCATAAAATTTATTCCACATCAATTCTAAAATCAGTGGATTTGAATATTTAATAGCTTCCATACTTTCAGAATCTCAACATCCTTTCTTTGAGAATCCTTTATTCTCTCCAAGAGGGATGGTTGAGAAATAATTTGAGAAAGGATTGATGACGTTCTTCCCTTAATGATTCCATTTCAATTTTTTAAAAATCTAATAATAGAGGATATATTTAAATTCTTATCATTGATATATATACAGGATCCATTCTACATAGAGCATCAGCTACCATGTTTTCCTTTCTAAGATGGTAGTGGATAGAGTAGTCATAATCCTTGAAGAGCTTGAACCACATTTGTTGGAACATATTAAGATATTTCTATGTGAATATATATTTCATACTCTTGTATTCATTATATATATCAATCTTATCTCCATATAGATAATGTTGAAAAATTTTCTATGAAAAGATCACCGCCGCCAAATCCAGATCATGCATGGGATAGTTTTTCTCATGTATTTTCAGCTTCTGAGAGGCATAGGCTTTCACTTTTTCATTTTTCATTAGAACACATCCCAATAAAATCTTATAGGCTTCACTATACACCATAAAGAGTTATCCAGTTATAGGTAGTGTGATTACTGGATCATTGATAAGCCTCTTATTCAAATCCATGAAACAGTCTTCACATTCCTGTGTTCAAACAATCATTAATCCCTTCCATGTCAAATTGGTCATTTGGATTAACAATCATGAAATGTTCTTCAAAAATCGTGGATAATATATATCTAGACCAAAAAAGATATGGATCACCTCTATAGATTTTGTCTTGGGCCACTCTTCAATTACATTTATCTTGGAAGGGTCCACAAATATCCCTTTGCTGGTGATAACAAGCCCCAATAATGATACTTCCTCCATCTAAAACTCACATTTACTATACATTTCATACAAATTCTCCCTTCACAAAGTATTTAACATATTATTAAAATTCTCCTCACGTTCCTCCTTGATCTTGGATTATTTCAAAATATCATCAAAAAAGATTATGAAAAAATTTTCTAGATAATCTCTAAAGACTATTCATTATAAAAATGAAAATCGCTATAGCATTAGTGAGTCTGATGTGCATCACTATGAACACAGAGTGTCCATACCTCATTTGAAAGGTATTCTTTGGAATATCTCCCTTCCTCCCCATTTATTGGTGATATCCCGAGATAATGTCCACCTTAGAGAAATAATTGGCCTTATTAAAATGATCGAACAAGTATTCAATCCATTGAAGGGGATACTTGTTCTTTTTTGTGATTTTATTGATCTCATGATAATCAATTCTGAGGTGCAATTATCTATTCTTATTATTGATGAAGAGGAGTGGCACACCCCATGATGAAGCACTCGGGCATATTAAACCCTTCTCTATATTCTCCTATAACTTGTTTTTCAGCTCTTCCAGATCTATGGTGTCCATTCTGTAAGGTTTCTTTCTGATAGGCATGGATCCATGGATATGTTCAATTGAGAAGTCAAAATATCAGTCAGGAGGAATACCATAAAACTCTTCAAGGAATACCTCAGGGTAATCCCTCATAATGGGCTTGTCATCAGGAATGATTATATCCTTTGTTTAAATAATTAAATCTAAATATACTTCCTCACAAGGAAGCAAAATCCAGACTTGAGACAATGATTCTAAATGATATTAAATTTTTTCCATACACTTGAAAAGAATTGGAGGATGCTTCAGGATGTGAACATTGATCTCCCTTTCTTGACAGTTGATGTTGGATTTGTATAATGGCAGCTAATCCCTAGTTCGGATAGTGTCGAACTCCATTAAAAAAGTATGACGAGATTTGATGGGAGGTTCAGTCCACAAACATTATATGGGGAGGATTTATAAACCATGGACGCAAAAATTGAACCATTTTTTGTTATCATATATAAGGTTTCCTCCAAAATTTGAGGTTCTGTTTGAATAGTTGTACTAAATATGCAATATATGAAAGAATGCGTAGAACCAGAATCAAATTATACATTTTCTATTATTGATTGAATAACTAGAATTTCTATCACTACATCGTTGTCCAGATTTACCTCAGCAATAGTGATAGAATAAGCCCTTCATCGTTTCATTGGAGGTTCTTGTTGGTTTCCTCCAACAACCATCAGCTTAGGGTAACAGTTCACATATTTCCAAGGCCCCTTTTAGTAGTAACAATAGATTGTAGGCTGAGTGTGGATATAAAACATCATTAATTATTCTACAGTAGTGGGATTTTTCATATCCCTTTGGTAGTTCTAGGATAGATGACCAATCTTTCCAAATGTTATGAAATTCATGGTTCCCTTCAGATAGTTACCAGAATGCTTCTTCCCATAAATTTACCAAGGGGAAAATTAAGGCTTCATTCAAAAATTGGATTTGTTTGATGAACCACCCATGTTGTTCTCCATTTTTTCTTCTTGTCACTATATCCATGAGACCACTGAAAGTCTCCAATCATTATTTCAACCATGAGGGAACAATGAAAAATCTCCTCATAAATGATTAAGTATCGAATTTCCAAATCTTTTCCTAGACACAGCTTTAGTCCTCTAAAAAAGTGATCCACCTTTCTTTTGGTGGTCATGATAATGTCGGAGGCATTACTTGGAATCCTTTTAATGTTTTTTCATATTCCCTGATGGAATCATCTTCATTCTTCTTGAGTACGAGGAAGTCACTTTTCATCTTGATATAGAGGGTTCAAGGAATATATTTATTGAAAAACATCATATTAAATTCTTCCCAATCCATGGAATCAATTTCCTTTTAGGAATTTGTATTCTTGATCAGTGCCCACCACTGATCAGCTTCCCGATCAAAACGATTGACCGCTGGTACAACCTTCTCTTCTTTCAATAACTAGAGGATGGAGAATATCTTTTCAATGGAGTTAATCCATTGTTCTACGATAATGGATTTAGAGTAATTGATAAACATGGGAGGCCTTTTCTACATGAAGGATTCTATAACAACATTCCCTTTCCTTGGTGGAGGTGGTCATT